>OZ026836.1:24745169-24938765 GCA_964023205.1 Lutraria lutraria
GGGTTGTGGGTTCTAGCCCATCTACTGGCCATATCTTTTAATGTGAGAAAGTAGGCAGTTGCTTACAGAGTATCATGGTCTAGTACTGGTTCTTCCCAGGAACGATGGTAAGATGACCTCATATGACTCTTGACTATTGAAAATGGGTGTAAAACCCAATGAAACAAACATTATTACCCTGGCTGATGGCCTAATATTAATCCAAAGTAAAAAAAAAAAAAAAAGCAGCTAAATAAAATTCTTACCAAAAATTAAATCCAACTCCTCATGAATTCTTTTCTGTACATCAGATGATTCACCAATAAGATGTAACGACCAATTAGAAGCCATAGCTGTTGTATCATGACCCTTGTAATAATAATGATATCAGCAGTGAACAAGGACCACCCTTGGGAAAGACATAATGTGGCCTTTATAGACAAGTGGCCTTTATAGACAAGTGGCCATTATTCAGTCATTTTGTTCCAAAGAATCATTAATAGATTTTCAAAGAATGGCTTTTATTCACAGGATGATGACCAGTAACACATGTTTGACTGTATTCTATTTTCAACAAGGGCAACAACTCTTACATTCCTTTTCTAAATATGTTGTGAATCAAAGTAGTTTGGTTAACTATCAAAGAAATAGCATAAGTGGGCAACACTATCTTTATAATTAAGTACAGAATCAGACATCTAAGGGAACTGACGAATGTTGTAAGCCTAATTTAAAATATACCTCAAACATAAATGTATCCACTTCTTCACGGATATCAGAGAAAGAGAGTTTTTTACCATCAGCAGTAGCACACAATAACATATCAAGGAATGCCAGTCTCTGTTTTTTACCCAGATATCCACCAGCATCTTGCTCATCTAACAGGTCTTGCATCGTTACCTTGTTGTCATGGGATTTAGAGAATTCTGCTTGTCTTTCTCTGATAACCTACAAAGTAAACTAACTTTAATATGGAGAGTCCTAATCAAAATACAGTACAACCTCTCCAGAGCGGCCCTCTGTAGAGCAACAACCTCTCTATAACAACAACTTCAAAATTTCCCTAAACTGATACTTACTATAAATTTAACCTCTGTAAAGCAACAACCTCTAAACAACGGCCAATATTTGCAGCTCCCACAGGGTGTTGCTCTAAAGAGGTTGTACTGTATGTTTTATTTCATACTTTTATTTTATCATTCACATTTGGCCACACTGCAATATCAGCTTAAACAATGAGTGCCAGGTCATGAAATACACCCATCAAAATTCATTTTTTAAAGCATCAAGGGGCATAACTCAGAAGTGCCTGGGACGATTGGGATGGTTATCAAACTTGACTGAGACCTCATGACCATAAACATTTCCATAAAGTTTGGTGAGGATCCAAATAAAACTATTTGAATTAAAGAGAGGACGCCTTTGTGGACGCCATTGGGTGTTCCCATAATAAGACCCGTTTTTCAAATGGGTGTATAAAAATAAGTCATATATTACAACTTTAAACTGGTAGAGTATTGATATGAAATGTAAGATATATACACATTTGTACAACCTGTTCTGTGAATCCATGAAGTACAGATAATCCTTTCTCATACTGACGTCCAGGTCCAAATGTATTAAATAACATATTAGGCCAATACCAAGGTGATCTGACCCTGATTATAGTATATTCAGCTACTCTGAAATTATACATAAAAACACTTAAGACTTTAAGCAACCACTTAAAAAGGTTTTATAAAGGTAATCATTTTCGGGGGCATATTTCTGCATAAAATGATCTGATTTCCTTAGCGAAAAAAATCTACCAGATTTTCATGCAAAACTTTTCATGGTAAGATTTTCTGACATCAAATGCAACCCTTACAAATGGGACCTCCATGGTACTGCAGTAAAAGTCTCTGACTAGTGATCATAATCCATTTAACACTGCCAGTTCTTATCCCACCCTGGACCAGAAAAGTTGGTGTACACTTGAGGAATGCCCAGGTGTACATCAGAGGTTTTTATTTACCATTTAATATTGCTAGAAAAGTGATCATATGGCCTGATGTTAAACCCAATGACAGAATATCAAATAAATTTGTTAATTACTGGGACAGTACACTTACTTGTGTACAGCTTGGACATACTCAGAATTGCCATCCTGTTGAGCATTCACATTTCTCCCCATGGCAGTTTCTATATAAAATATAAAACATATCATCAGACAGAAATTGCAACAATATGTAATGATTATACACTGCCTTACAAGAAAATAAAAAATGATTTAAGAAATACACAATCTGAGTGACGATGACAATTTTTTAGCAGGAGAAATAAATCCAATGAAGTCATTGTGTCATTCCACTGTCTGAGATTACCAAACCACATCTCATAGACTAATTTTGAGTCCAAGGTATTGCTTAGTTAATTCTATTCACATGTATGTAACAAGTATTGACAAGACAGCATTCATATATTGGTCACCAAATTCTGTTTTCCAAACATCTACTCTAATTAATAGCTGATGATATAGAAAATCAGCAAACTTGTATAACATTATAATACTTTATTTCAATTCCATAGACCTGTTTGTTGTATAAGAAAATAACCAAGTCAACATTTAAAACTTAGATAAAGAGGACATAGTCTGACATACAAATAAAACAAAATTGAACAGGAAAAATGAAAGTGGTTCACAATATATCTTAGAGAAGAACGTCCACATACATAAAAGTAACATACCACATATTATATCCAAAGCGCACCTAGTTATATCTGGACAAACATCAATTATAGTTTTACCATCGGCTAAAGGTTTCCATTTTCTGATCAAAATCTTACATTGATCATTAAATACATCAACAAAATCATGGAGTATTTTAAAATGAAAGGTTGGCGTGAGTAGTTTCCGTCTTGTCTTCCATTTTTCTCCAGTGCTGTAAAACAAGAGCATATGGATGTAGGATTGACTACGGTTATCCTGTATTTTTGTAAGGCACTATAACATTAGAATAAGATACTTTAAGCCAATTCTACGAAGTAAAATAAATTAAATCATATTCAAAGCAATAAACGGTATAAATGTAGAACTTCGAAAAAGGATTTATGATATAAACAAAGAAGCTGCATACAATAAATGTGTATGCCTTCCCTTGTCAGCATAAAAAGCACATATTATATTCTCCAGAACTGGGTATACATAACACACACAATAGTAGAAATCTGCACTAAGAAACATACCTGGTGAGGAGTCCTGTACCAATCCAAGGTTGCATGAAATCATAATCATTGGATTTATCCATATGCTTGGAGCTATTCACAAGTTGCTACAAGGTAATAAAACAGAAATAAGTATGAATCAGAATGCAGTTTTTAAAAAGATATTTAGGTAAAAATTGGGAAAATATGTGTGACTGCAATGAACACAAACAATCACTGTCCATGATGGGAACTTTCAATCATTAAAAGTCTACTACAGTGAAAGATATCATGGTTCAAAGATTTTATCTTTTGTTTTGAAAGTTTCAAGTTGGAATTTGTGTCTGTGAATTGGGAAAAAAGATATAATTTTCAATTGGGAATATGATCGAATATCTGCTATTAAATTAGCGAGAAAAAAATCTACATAGAATGTTTGCATAAATGATGAAAATAATTGAAAACATGATAATTATAGATCCTATTTAGTCAATAGATAAAGAAAAGGGTTTAATTTATAAGAAAAATAATGAAGATATCCAAACTTATAAAATCTTCATACACTACCTCAGCCTCCTGAGGACAACACACACATATGATAGGATGTGAACCAATCAATAATCTGAACGCAGGCAGGTGGCAATATCTTTCAATGTACCCAAAAAATTGTCTTGTGAAATCTACAAAAAAGTTTTCATAATTTGAAGAATATACTTAAGCAATTAAAGCAAATCTGATTAAACCACTGATTGGACAGCGAATTATTTCTGAATCTGAGAGTATTATTGATACGGAAAACCCTCAAATTTGTTGGGTCCTGATAAATCATTCAGATAATCCATGGTTTCAAATAATCTATTTCAGTACGATGTACTGGTTTCCGACAGCTGTAATCGTGTGTTTACAAACTTAAATATATACAGGTCATACAAATGACTGTGAGTCTAACTCTTTACTTAGCTTAAATTTTTTAAATTCATGACAGAACTAGTATGCAATCATAAAATCATTTAAATCACATTTATAAACAATTCCTCTTCGTGTCAAAAAAAACAAAAATACATGTCATATGCTTGCATTCTTTGATACACTGATGGCCATATTGATTTATTTACCTTGTATACAAAAGACCGCGAATCGGCCAATCAAATGCGAGATACAAAATCACGCAGGAAATTCCTGCGACAGAACTAAGCAGTATTAATTTGAATTGAATTCAAATGACTGTATGAACGATAAATTGACTTGACTGTAGAAATGACATAAATCATCGATGAAAAATGTTTTAAAGTTGTAGAGCATGCAATGTAAACAATAGTCAGGCTCCCTGTCAACAAATGCCAGACGAAAACCAAAATGGAGGAGGCGATGCACATGTGTCAGTTATTGTTATTATCCGAGCATTCACGGTCCAGTGTATATTGCGGTTTAAAGCACACAACCAAAGACCTATACATGTATTTATAGTTCTTTGATATAACTAACAATTAAGGGAAAACTCTGGTGACTGGGCATGGTCATGATGGAAAGTTGGGATGCAACAAGCTTCATAAAGATACTGTCTATAGATATCGAATAATATATCTTTATTGTTTTATGAGTGTGACATGGCCCCATGCCGTACGTTTGACCAGGTTACCACAGTAAACAGTAAATACTGTACTCATTTCATTAATGCATACCCAGAGGTGACCTTCTCAACTGATGAACATTTCCAAGAATTGGAAGAGAAGCTGGTCCACCTAACTGATCCACATTCCTCCGCACTTTCTCTGATCTGTACAGAAAGTATGAAAATAAACAAATAAGTAATGACACTATCACAAGCGTTACAACCGCCATTTTGAACAGTATCACGTGATACTTTTTCCTAAGGGAACTAACTGGTACTGAAGACGAAGTGTAAAACGCGGCAATAGTCCGAAAAACGCGGAAATATTTAAGTAATATTATAAAAGCAATAGCAATAAAAATAGTACCATAGTAAAGGTGATGATCTATGTTTTTAAAACATGTACGAATGAATTATGACAGACGGTACAATGCGTCTAAAAAATGTGTGTATATTTCCTTTTGTCACGGAACACTGAAAAATGCTATCACTGTAAAATACCAAAAACACATGCATTTCTCCAAAAAAATCACAAAAACATTGTTTTGTAAAAATTCATTTTGTATGTAAATAATCTATGCAATTTATAGCCCAACAGACAAACAAAGACATTTATTTTGTAGTATACTATTTAATACTATCGCAATTTATGATATTTTAATGACATTTTAAAGCCTGATTAATTCAAAATTTTAATTCATGACTTGTGGGCAACATCAAGGACTTGAATATATCAGTCCTTGGCAACATTTATTAAAAATAAAAGAACATATTAATTTTGACTTTTTCGATTCGAACCGGAGACACTGAATTAATATAGAGTCCCGAGTAAAGCCTACAAGGGAATATATCATCTAGAATAAACATTCGAACTGTCCATAGTTTACATTGCAGAAACTTTGACAAAAATATTCCATTAAAGTGGAACCAAACGATTGAAATAACGTCGTTTTCGACGTCAAAACGGTCATTTTTGCGGTATTTATAGTGCCTCTCTGAAAATATTTATCGCTCTATCAATTTATGTGGATATTCAATGAAATAACATTCTAATTGCGGAGAATGAAATTACCTACACGTAGGTATACATTTGATGATCATGATTGAATTATAAGTGCAGATAAAACGATTTCAAATGTAAAATTTAATGTTGTTTTCTTCTCACTTTTAAACTTAAATTATTTTTATTAAAAATCTGCCCGAGGGATTTTTTTTTATTTTTGTCCAGAATAAAGTTTGATGTGTCATCTACTGTTCTCATTTTTATAATAATTTAAGTTTGAAAGTGAGAAGAAAAAAACACTAAACTTTACATTTAAAATCGTTTTATTTGCACTTATAATTAAGTCATGATCATCAAATTTATACCTACATGTAGGTAATTTAATTCTCCGCTATTAAAATTTTATTTCATTAATTTTTTCCATAAACTGATAGAGTGATAAATATTTTCAGAGAGGCACTATAAATACCGTAAAAATGACCGTTTTGACGTCGAAAACGACGTAATTTCAATCGTTTGGTTCCACCTTAAAGGAGAAGCAGGTACAAATCTGAAAGTTTTGTATCAGAAGCGGGAACATTTTTCAAAAAATGCCATGTCGGCTTACTATGTACAACCAAAGACACATGGAAATACGTAATCTGTCGAGGTGTTCCCAATCACCTTCGGCAATAACACTACAAGCAAATGAAGCAATACAACGAAACATGGCTTGATAAACGAAACAACGTGTATCTAAGACGTAAATAATATAAAATCATGTTTAATTCAATATGTTATTCAATTATCTGAAAACTCAAGCGATAAACATGCATGATTAAATATGTACGCTTATTTCCCATATGATAATGATAGCTTATTTAAATGCACCTCTTCATTGGAGTCTCATTAATTTGCAAGTTAATGCGGAAAATGGTCCCCAGAACATGCAGTTCAACATATTTTTAAATTATGTGATGACTCAAGCGATAAACACGCATGATTAGATATGTGCAGTTTTCTATAACTCCATGCAATTATTGAAAATCACTATTTGGGTTTAAAGTCCCATAAGCTTATAAATGTATCGGTCCTAATAGTTTCTGTTCGTTCTATAACAGAGGAATCCGTTGTGTTATACTCCAGTGCATACTTTATAGCAAGAAAAACTGTTTCCGAAACCACTATTTTTTTCAATATCATTGAAATAAATACTATTTATAGAACACCTGTGTTTTCCCGCAGTCATGCTATGCACACGTAGTAAAGTGATGTCACGCGCCCTACAAAATTCAAGTTTACAAAAGCAAAAACCACAGTAAAAGGAGTGTTTTCAGACGAAAAAGGGCTTGTTTCGTCGGTAATAATTATCTTGGGATGATATCAGCAATTAAATGTGTTTGCATATATTTTTCTACAGCAAAAAGCTGATGGGGCTTTAATGTTGTGTAAATTTCAAAATGCTGCATCAATTAATTAGCTATAATGTCCCAGACTATTTTAAATTACATGAATTTTTCATTAACTAAATTTGCAATTTTATTGTACAATACAGGTTTGATAAGAATTTGTTAGTGACGCTGTTCTCAGTAGGGCCTATGTGATTGTATATTAGTTCGTCAGAACGATATTATGGTATTGCGCTATAACGAAGGATACAAGGGAATAAAGCGAATTAAGTACAAATGTACCAAGAAATGTTTTAGATACCAATGTCTAGCAGGAATTCTGATAAAATTTATAAGTGTATGTCAATGTTTCATTTCGGTATTAATATACTAAGTATAATCCAAGGTCCGTGGTTTAATGACTTGCATTTGATCTCCCAGCTTAAGTCAATCTTTTTCATTACTTTGAAGTTTAAAGTTTGATACAACTACATGTATTGTGAAACTGCATTTAGAAAACAAAGATAATTGATACACATACACGTACATAATTAACTCATTATGTTAATCCTGCTTGACCCGAAATAAGCTGAGAATGCTAAATGGGATTTCGACTGGGGTACTTATTTAATGTTTTATGACAATAAACCAAAGGAGACTGACATAACAACACTTAATGCTTACCAACACAACAAAAAGTTCGTTTTTGTTTTAAAAGGAGTTAAAGACAACAACATCTCAAGTGCTGCTTCTTCTCTCGTAAATTGAAAAACTTTATCCATAAACTCACTAACGACTTCGTCATCGTCTATATTTCTATTTGAGGGAGAACTTGATGCCCAATTTATCCATCCCGAACAATAAACATATGTTTGAACGTCTATCATTCTAAAAATGATTCATGAAAACGAGTGCCTAGTGCTAGTGTTGTAAAGTAGTGACCGGAAAACACAAAACCAAATATTGTACAAAATGTATTTCTCAGCGACGGGAATGCCAAAGTAGTTAGGATTGGCATAAAACAAGTCATACCCCTTGCTGACCTAAATAACGCCTGTCAAGACTTCCAAGACAGAAAATGTTGTATTTCTTTTTTATTTAAGGAAGTATAACTTGAAAGTAAAACGATTTGGACTTTCTACGTAACGTAAAGCTTTCAACCAACTTGTAATACATGTAAAGATTGCCAAGATGGTGCAACATTGCTTTATAACTACATTGATCTTCGAGAGATTAATATTCGTTTGATCCAATGTAAGTGTTTATAAAATAATGTGATAAATTACTTGTTCTAACTATCTTTTAGACATCAATAAATGTGCACACATTAGACATTCGTCTAAATATGCAGTTCTCAGTATTCTTAAAATTATTTTAGATTTTAAAAGCTTTCATCGATAGAGTAAAAACTGTCTGTAACAAGTCTGCTGATAACGCCAATTTGTCTGAATTTGTTGTCGTTAAAAGTACACATTTGCGCATGTGGCAAGTTTAATAGCAGTAACTAATTCGCCATCTGGGTAGAACAGAAACGGACAAGTGTTTTCAATACTTTCACGTAATTTGATAAAATGAAATACTTGGAGATGATTCTATTGATCATAAAAACTTTATTGGTGATTAATGTAGTAGCCGAAAAGTGGGGTAAGAGAAAAGAAGATTGCATTGTATCGTCAATAAACCAAATCGAGGTAGTTGCCGATACAGAGAGCGTACACAAATGTTTGGCAAGATGTCAGTTGACGACACAATGTATGTCTGTATCATGGTATGAAAATAATGTAACTTGTATGTTATTCAATGAGAGTGTCCTACGTGACAATCGCGAATTATACACCCAATGGATTGCACAAGAAAATTGGAAAACCTACTCTAAAGTAGAGTACCCAGGTAAGTAGGATTGAATTTATAAATCCGATTCTTATGATTGTTTAAGGATTTATAGTTTATACTCATAATGTCCAAAATTATTATCTCAAAATGGAGCGGACAGATTTCGGAAACCTTCATAATTTTTAAAGGTTACAACGATAGAAAAAGATTTACTGTGAGGTTTTTTAAAAAACAATGATAATTGTTTGTGTTGTTTGCCCTTTAAAGTTGCATTGGAGATGGGAGGGGCCCATTTTTCAAATATTAAAGAAAAGGAGATACATTTTAATGAACACTCACGGTTGAAAGATGCAAAAACATGATTATCATATCAATAATAATTGATAAAGAAACAAAAACACACAGGTTGATTGATTTCTTTCCGGAGATTTCTTTCAAACGGTAATGTCTTATACCTTTGTAGAAAAAACTATCATTCATTCAGGAACATAAGTGACCGATTTAAATGCAACAGCGATGTACGCAAAATTATTAACAGAAAAATATACTCCCCTAAAAATAAAGAACTACTGCATGGTGTATAAGTATTAAAAGTCAGTGATTTGTCATTACAGTCGTACGAAGAATGAACCCAGACCCAACGGTTTCTCATATGGCATTTGATCTGGCTGTTCAAACGTGTCAAGATCAACATTCTACAATTGCTTCACCGGAAGACCTTCTCCGAAGCAGAGCACTTGGTATGGATTATTGTGTCTGTGGGTGGTTGTCTAATGGTCGGATTGGAATGGTGATGCAATGTATAGATAGCTGTCCAAACAATGATTTTTCTACAGAAGTTATCTACTGTAACTCTACAACAGCGGTAGCTTGGTGCAAATTGGACTAATTGTGAATGTAAATACCACATGTGGACATGGAACACGGACATATACATTATTGTAGACACATATATATTGTGAAAAGAAATTGTCAATCTACGGAACTCGATTTTAAACAATGATATTTTATGGAATATGAAGAGAAAGAATTGATAGAATTAAGAAAAAGGAAACTAGAGGGTGCATTAATAAGTTCTAGATCAAGGTGGATACTGGATGGAGAAAAAACAACAATATATTTTTTTTCAATTTACATCGTGTTTGTAGACAAGATGATCCATTAACACGGAATTTATATTATGTGCAGAAATATTAACATTACTAATTAAGCATAACAAAAATATAAAAGGTATTGAAATTGATAGTCAAGAGCATCTAATCTCTCAGTATGCTGATGGTACTACATTATCACAAGATGGTTCTGAAAGGTCACTAGAAATTGCCATAAAAGTGTTAACATTTTAATATGCTAAACTACATGTAAATATTGACAAGACCAAAGCTGCTGTCTGAATTGGTCCCATAAACAAAAGTGATAAAAGTCTGTCCTGAGCTGGGTTTAAATTGAGAAAAAAGTTATTAGGTATTACATTCACTCTAGATCTAAAAGTAGTCGTAAAAGTTATGAATGACTAAAAAATTGTCAAAAATAATCTAACACCAATTGGGAAAATGCGGGAATAAATTCCCTTGTACTACCAAATTAATTATGTAATTCATAATCTAATCAAAAGACGATGTAATTGAACAAATCAAACATAAGCTCTACAAATTTCTATGGAACAGCATTCCAGATAAAGTTAAAAGAGGTATAATTACCCAATATTGGCGGCATAAGAATGATAAATCTGAGTAATTCTATTCAGGCTTTGAAAAAAAACTTGGCTAAGGAATCTGTTAAAATGTGATAAAATCAATACAAAGTAAATGACCATTCAAAAAAATCTTATACAAAATTTGGAACACTATGTTCAATTAAAATAAAAGAAACATTTAAAATGACTTCTAGCAAAATGACTGGTCAGGTTATATTGCTTTATGGAATCATATACATTTATTGCTAATCTTGGCATGATTTCCTATCTGTGTCAGTATGACACAATGTGTATTTTAAAACAACAGGTAAAACATTCTTTGACAATACGTACAAAGGTATAGCACTAATAAATTATTTCATGAATGATAATGACAGATTCTATAATTTCAAGACAAATATTCAATAGCAACGAATTTCCTTCAGTATAATGGCAGTATTCATTCATTTAGAATATATCTGGAACAGATAGATTTCCACACATGAAGCCATTAACAAACACAATCCCATTCAACCATTGTTTAAAAAAATGTTAATGTTATAGCAAATAGATGTAGATTATTTTATGAAATTTTCAATAAACATTCAGCTTCAAGTGAAGCCAAAATAAAATAGCAAACATAAATGAATGACCTTTTTATCGATAGGAAAAAAATCCTACAAGCTTCCCTTCAAAATAAACTTCAAATTAGGACTGTCCACTGAATATTAGAACCAATGACTCATTTAAAATGGAATTACGGAATGATCATCGTGCACTTTTTGTAAAAGCTCATCTGAATCCATCTCTTATTATATTTGCGCACAACTTATATGACCAGTGAACATTTTTAAGAAATACAAATACAACTATATCAAAGAAAGCATTGTAGAAATAAAAATGGTGTTTTTCAACTGTCAATAAGTGTAATATATATTATTATCTTTACTGTTCTCTACTAGAAAGTGTAATAATTGTACGTTTTATTTGGAATAACCCAATAAAAGACAAAAAAGAACTTACTGTTGCTTGCGTAATTATCCTCATTATGAAAATATATAACTACTTGTGCATAATATACAATGCAATATCACACAAGAAATATGTCTTGGTCTGACAAAAGTTTGACGGACAAGATGGCGGCCAGCCATTTGGCTTATCAGTTGATTTAACCTGTCAATTAAAATCTGCTGTGAAGTTAATTGTGTACGATTGTAATGATAAGCACTTCAGAAGAAACTTACTTTACAATCGTTGTGTCCTTTCAAGGTTAGCGATTTTGTCAGATTATATATATACCATGTCAGTACATGTATAATTATAATGCTCATCTGTCTAGACCTACTTATGATATGCTGATTTAGAAATCAATGTTCTATTTGTTCGTCCTAGGTTTTACCAGTTTATTTAATATCTACCTTATTTCTGTTTGCCTTTTATGTTTAGATCTAGACATTTTATTGCATTCCCTTGTCTCCTTTTCCGCGTTTAGGCCTCAGTATCAACGAATGTCGCTGTATCGTCAAAGAGAACATGCGTAACATACAGGGCTCCAGCCCAAGAACACGAGGTACACTGGTCAAGCGACTTTGTTTATCTAGTTTAGCGGGTGGTTTGGCCATTATTTTTAACGCACTTTCTGTCAGGTATAGTTTTTATGCAGAATATACACTACTGGGATCAAATTTCGACAATGCATTGTCAGCCGCTGAGTATTAGTATCTAAAATCATTAAGTGTAATTACAACTTCTTCAACCTTATAGTTCACAAGTACGTTCTCGAGAATCAGAATCAGGGTGTTTCCATCGTTCGATTCCAGAGTCAGCCATGATGGAAAATAGACCGAGAAGAACAACAACAAAATGGTGGCCTGCCTATTATGTTCCGTTTGTTATTTCGACAGAAGTTGTAAAAACGTGAACATCTTTCATTATTAACAAGGTCGATCTTATATAATCATTGTGTTGACAAAGTTGAAATTGAAATAAAAATGGAAGACTATAACGTTAGAAAACTGTATCATTTAGAAACTTACGGGTGGTCGGTGATCGGTTGTCGACTCGTATCGTGATGAACTACTAACTGAAAGGACACGGGATCGAATCTCTACCCCACCTTTCCATATTTCGGGGAAGCTTTTTCAGTGTACCCATCCCAATAAGCAAGTCAAGTGCAGTGTTAAGATAAACACGGGAAAGTATTGGTGCTTTACACCGGGCACGATGAAGAACAAGGAAAACTATTCAAAATAAGAGTAAATGACTACATCTGCCAAATGGGTCGTTAAACAACAGTTAAACATAAAAATAAACGTGTCTTTGTAAATGACCAAGAGCCATATCAAATAGCAATTGATTATGTGGACTCTTAATTGGAGATTTTCATTGCGAATTGAATATATTTTTGATATCATTCTACGTACCAGGTTTGAGAAAACTAAGGTATGGATGGACCTACGAACATTTAAAACTGTTCGTAACAAGTAATCTGAAAACAATCACGGGATTGATAACTATTTTGATACACACTTCTAAACCGCCACTTAGGTTTTTCGTAATATCTGCGGAAGTATACGCTCGATGGTTATGAAATTTGGATACAACAAGTATTATACATCTCCACAAACGTGTGCAAAATATGTTTCATTGAACTTAAACAAAACGTCGTATACATGTCATTCAGAAAAAGATCATTTTCGAACCGCCCATTTACATAAATATTAGCACAGTTTTGCTCAACTATCTGTGAGATGATATTGACAGATACGTAGGTCGACTTCGACTGCAGCTGAATGTGGCCGACCTCGAGCGTGACGTAAAGCGTATTCGACAGGACGTATCACAGAGATTCCGACACAATTACAACAACTTGATGAGAAGTCGTTGCCGGACAATAAAGCAGGCAGCTGGTGGACAAATGCCTTAATTCATTTCATTTTCATATTTTCAACGCCAACGTATGTCACGTTTTAAAACGCCATTGAATGTATATAGACTTAGACTAGTGTTTAATCAAATATACCGTGCATGAGTTTAAATGCATTTTTTTCTCGTTTTATCTTTTGTTTGTTAGATAATGTGTTCTTTTCTGTTTGATGGTGTATTTGAATAGCTAAGCATTGCATACAGTTTCAAACTTATCTCTTTGGTTTCATTTTACTTTCATTTTTAAAGAGTTCGATTTAGATATTGCTTGAAAACCCGATATTTTTGTCAACAGGAAAAGGCTTACTGTAATGTGCACCTATTAGTCCATTAAGTACTGATTTGCATATTTGTATCTACAAATTGAATTTTAAACAACCCTTTGATAATCTTTATACGTTTTGGTTTTATTTATAAGAGCTTCTAAGGAACCGATATGGAATGGTTAATGGGTCTAACTGAAAATGCATTTATGATTTAATGCACCATTTCTTATCCTATTTCACAAAAAAATCTCTTCTCATGAATCTACCCGTATACAATTCTTCAGAGCATGAAATGGTGTTCGATATGACCACGTAGCTGTATACGTATTTGTCTACTTGGCCTGTAAATGGTTATGGTTATACGGAGAATTGCTTAAAGGGAAATTAATATGCATCACAAGGACTGTTATGTGTAAGAAAGTTAGCAGAAAATGACAATTTCTTTGTATAGTTTTAGAATTAGAGTTTCTTAACATTTGAGATATAGTAAGAACTGCACGATGTCGAAGCTATTGATGCTAACATTGACCATAGTTGTGGCCCATGCTTCCTTGATGAAATGGTGAAAAGAAAGGAAGACTGCATTGTGAAACATAAATATAAAATTTCAGAACTTATCGGTGAAATAAACGCACGTGCATGTTTGGTTAGTTGTCAGATGAAGACAGGGTGTGAGTCTGTATCGTGGTATCAAGACAACGCAACGTGTTTGTTGTTTAATGTGAATGTCTTGGACGACAAACGTCATCAGTACAACGGTTGGATAGCCCTAACAACATGGACAACGTACAGTAAAGCTGTCTTTCCAGGTATGTGTTGCTAATAATATTACATAGTATTATACTTATTTGTACGTCGTTCTTTATAAGAATTATATAAGGCAGTTGTGTTTTGAATGCTTCTAATATTCAACAAGAAAATACGGAGTATGTATGATTTCATTTGGTTTGGTATTTAAATCAACTTAATTTCTTTTGAATGAAATGATCTAATGGATTAAGCCAGGTAATAGTTTTATCAATAAAAACATGGAACAGTTGTTTTACTTCGATTCTTCCAACAAAATATAAATATTTGCTAGACTAGAATCGAATTGATAAAATGAAGCAGAAATCATATTTTAACTAATGTTAATTCACGGGCTTATTCCTTATTTATTTTTTGATCGCCACTTCTCTTGACAGTTGTTAGAAGGATGAATCCGTACAACAAGCGTGCTGAAATGGACTTCGATGTTGCGATTCAAACTTGCTTGGATCAGTTTTCTACAATTGCTTCACGAGAAGATCTCCTTGAAAACAGAAAACTTGGTATGGACAATTGCTACTGTGGCTGGATCTCCAATGGGTTGAATGCTCTAGTGACCCAAAACGAAGATAGCTGTCCTGAGGATGGTTATTTTACTGACGTATTGTATTGTAATTCAACGCGGGCCGTTGCTTGGTGCAAACTGGGATGAACCTTATTGTTATGAAAATGTGTTACATGTTCGTGTGTTACTGAGGCGGCTACATTGTATGGGTTTTAAAATATCTATTCATTATAAGACTGTCTTCATTTATTTCAGAATATCTTTTTGTTAATGCTAACAATTTGTCAAACACCGATAATATTGGGCTGATGACTTTTCATTTTTATTGACAGAGATACTATATATTCACCTTTATAAAGCTCTTGTAATTTGAACTTTTGTATACAAAAATTTTAGTACCTACCTCGGTGTCAAGGTAGGTTGTGATATTTTTTCCATATCTTTGATGATCAGTCAAATAATGGAAACACTGTGCTCTATGACGTAAGTTCGTTTATTTATCTTTCTCAAATAAGCCGATTTATTTTGACGAAAATAAAAATATAAATAACGTATTTTTAATTGAATACATGTATTTTCAAATCTGGTTTTAAAATATTTTATTTGACGCACAAACTTTATCACATGTAGTGTTTATCGAATCTTTATTGCAAAACTACATTGTAGTAAGAGGCGATAAAGTATATTAAAGACTTAATGGTTGTTCGTAAGGTGATTAACATTCAGAATTAGCAAACCCATTTTTTATCTTTTAACTGTAACCGAAAATCTCCGTTTGCCTGCACACATTTGCATTTTCGTAAAAATCGAAATGATGATGATATTGAATTACATAATCTTAGAGATCTTTTTAGATTATGTTAGAAAAAAATCTGAGAAACAAATAATAAAATCAAACATTGACCTAAGTATCACAGTATTTACCAATTGTTAACTTAAAAAACATGTAGCTTATATGTATGTTTGCCCTGATTTATCATGTATCGTGTTTTGATCCAATTGAGATTGACTATGTTTTATAGTAGACTAATGCGTAAATTGGTTTGAAACATGATAAATTATTTTACATGATATTTATGTATGTTTAATTTCATGACTTGTTTTTATAGACACACATTCCAGTCATCTTCCATTTACTATTTTCATACCTCAGTTTGAATTTGAATTAATGATAATTTTGTTGATTCGTGCTTTTAATCAGACATCCATCAGTGTGTTTGTAATACAGATAGACTACATAGATGGATTATGCTTGTATCAAATTACCATTTGGTCTTTTAATTTTATTTGTCTCAATGGTTTTCAATAAATATTTCAAAATTATTTTTGACCAGTTTTATTATCTGTGAAGTAACCAAAGTATTGCGATGTTCAATACGTATAATTGTATGCGTTCGTTGTTTATGTCAAAGGAAATGAAACATAGTGCTGCTTGTCTCTGTTTGTAATAAGTATGTAATTTTGTATGTCAAATATAGTCTGATATACTACACACTCGCACTGTTCAGTTTGCTAGGATTTTATGACATTGAAATGAAGAAAGACATTGAAGAAGGTTTAAAGGCAGCAATGACAAATGTTTGCATCTCACATTGCAATATACCAATCAGTATGTCCATCTGAAATTCGAGGAAAATTAATGAAATAGTAAACTTCAGAAAATTTGCAATACTGCCAACAACAGTTGTCTCAGTGATTTGATCTTACTAAGCATATTAAGCTGAACACGTATTCCCCTTTCTAACAGATAATAAGATATATATATTGTGGGGATGATTTTGCATCAATATAACATAAGCTAGGCATAGCTTTTTAAGGACATGTTTACAGATACTATTGTTAAGTACATACGAAAGTAAAAAGATGGATACAATCATTACGTTTGAATCATATAAAGAGAAATAACTATATACACATGAGTGATATGTGTGTAATTAAACCCTGTCTAAACGCATCACATGTCAGACATAAATTATACTTTTTACATGCTATTTACATGCTAGTACTTTAAATAAGCATCGCTACAAAACATAATAAACGTACCTAGATAAGCACACTTTAAACTATAATTATCAAGCCTAAATAATATCATATAGAAACAGCACATATAAAGCCCGAATAAGCAGTTAAGCACATGCCAAAACAGCACATATAAATGTAAAGCTTGAATGTATTGTATACATAGACGCAGACGTATATAAAATCTAAGCAGTTTTTTTTAAAATTCTTACCTGTTTATGTTTCTGGTAGCATCGACATCAGTTCGTCATAATTTATTAATGTTCTGGTAAATTCTTTCACAGGACCGCTTTGTTGTCAGCCGCCACCGGCACCAAAGGTCTGATTGAATGGCTTAGTACAGCTTCAAATTGTAATGCGGGTTATCTGTCAATCCAAACATGACTTTTCAAACATGATTGAGGAGACGAGCAGTTATATCCAACATACATGTATCACACCATGTATCCGACTAATGCAATGTCAACGCTCATTGACCATGACCAACGCAGAAGCGTGAACTTGAAGGTACATTGTGTATTTGTTTATTTTGTTTATTTTTTTAACTATTCACATGTGTCACTGAAAATTGTTAATATGTATACATCAAGCATTGTTTGTATAATCTTTGTGAAAAAATGGCATTCAGTTATTTGATGTAGTTGATGAGAAATCGTTTGATATGCATTTTAAGTTGTCATTTTTTTAGGAAAAGTGGTCTTTTTTACGTCTACTAACCTCATTGTAAATTATTTTGTATTGACACTTACACCAAACAACACGTGAATATCTGCAGAACATTAGTTTGTAATTATTTTGTTTTTATTTGAAAACCCATGTCACAGTTTAACACAAAAGAGAACATGTACGATTTGTTTTGGATAGTGTGAACGCCATCCTGAAAACACATCGATAATGAACAACGCATAAATGGGTAATCATGAACGCGGTGACAGTGGCTTTGTCTTTTTATTTTTTTCTTATAAAGCACACATGTTGCATTTATTTTCTTTACCTTTTATGTGGTAGAACATTTATATGATAGCTGGGTCATTTTCCTAAGAATAATGTAAGCTATCTAAACTGCATCTGCTACTGTATGTGTGATTATCGCGTATTTCGTGTGTATGAGTTCCATATAACTTTCCTTGTATGCAAACATATTTCTTTTTTATGCATGCAGACCCTTCAATCTGCACTCGTTGTTGATATAATGTGTATAATCAAGTATAACATCACAATTTATTTTAACGCACTGTTTATGTTTTTACAGACAAAATGGATTTGCGACACATAGACGACGAAAGGCTTGAATTGTCCTTCATAGAGGAGGAAGAACAATTCGAGGTCCTGAATGGCTCTTTCCTTGAAATAGAGTCATCGTCAGTCCACTGCAAACTGTGTACGGAACAGTTTGATGAAACTGACCAGTTACAGCTTCACATGGACGAAATGCATCGTAACTTCATGTGTGAGGAATGTGGGACACGATTTACACGGCAAAACACAATGCGGAGCCACCGAGCATTGAAACATGGCCATGGTGATGTGAAAAGGTTTGTGTGCCCATATGTTGATTGTAATAAAGTCTACGTACGCAAAGCCTTCCTTGAAGACCACATTAACGGTCATTTGGAAATCAACCCTTACAAGTGCACGAAGTGTGACAGGGTCTACCATTGTAGATATAAATTGAATGAATGAACACGTTAAAAGTGCGGACGACCTGTCAATGTAACTGTAAAGTGTCCTACTTGCAGCAAGGATTTTTTTCTGCTGCTAATCTTCTTTTTCACAAGAATTCAGTACATGATGAACAGGTCTATCATTGTGAGAAATGAGGGAAACAATATAAATATGTCACAGGACTACTCAAACACAAACGGATTAAGGGACACACATGAATATTTGTTTAGGTTGTTTATGCACGTTCATCGCAGTTTAGACTCTTTGATATTAAACAATTGTACGATGTAGAATGTCTTTTGTGACCAATGTACACTTCTTGATGTCATGTGTTAAGCAAACACTTTATATATTGTTATTTGTTTCAGTTATGCGGTCATTATAACACATGCACTTGCAAGAAGCTTATTAGTTCAATTTAAATATCTTTATATGTTCAATCAAAGGAATATAATTATATTGCTGTAAACAGTGGTATCTGTTACCTTGCAAATGACATGTATAATGACATGAAAACAACTACATGTAGTGATTTACTTATTCTAAGTATAAATTATTGAATACAGTTAGTGCAGGTTTTAATGAAGCCTCGTTGTCTAGTCTCGTAAAACCATATTAAAATACGTATCATCTTGTAAAATTGCTATGTTGGTTTTCAATTTCATTTTTATAAAATACTCGTTATAGGTTTAACTTTTGTTGTTGTGATCTGTGTGATATTTTATTGATTGTATTATATATACATATATGAAAATGTTTTTTTTTTATTTTCATGCAATCTTAGGTAAATACATGAACACATGCAAACATGTTACATTATTTCAACATTAAGTGTTCACTGATAGCTTAAAGCTACTGGTAGTATGAGTTTCTTCAACTTGAAATGATCAAGAGTTTTTGTAAGCCTACTACAAAACATGATCTCTTGCTTTCTTCATGTTCATATGTTGATTATTTAAAGTCTATTACGCAAAATTAAAAATGTCTCTTTTTATTTTAAGTATCTAATTTATTGATAATCAATAAAATTACAAATTGGAGCCTTTAACGTGTTTATTAGATCGTGTTTTCTTATGTCACCACATTAGGGATGAATGTGTGTATTAAACATCGGACAAATACATGAATCCCAGACGTCTGGGCAGGAATTTTCGAATCGTCTCGTCGGTGATATTGTCTAACTCCTTGTTCTCCATGACAGGTTCATCAGGTAGACCTGTCCTTTACAGTACATACATCTGAATTTATGAGGAGCCATAGTGGCAAGCCTGCAAATAAATCGATAGAAGTTATATGCTATCATATAACGATGATATGTAAATTCAGTATGTTCTTTATAAAACAAACATTTCAAGACTATTCAATGAACGTAAATTCAAAAACATATTTATAACACATTTATTCTGGTTGATATGCCTAAAATGAATGTCAAAGATAAACGGAGTTAAATCGAATAAGCACCCGATTCTATTTGTAAATAAATATGTCTTTCAAACGCTGATAATGATTTCTTTCTTATAATGCAATATGTTTGTTAGATTTAACAAAACGTTGAAAAGTATTGACAAAATCTCATACCGAGAATATTTGATTGGTTATTATACAGCAACTGTCATGATTTGTAATATCAAATGTGATGATAATTCAAGGTTTATATCCTGACTTTCAGCGAAAATGATATGTTTGAGTTTTACGGAGAAATATATTGGTTGCTGTGTTTCTAAAAGAAATTGTAAAAGCTAATTATGACTCAAAATTGAAGAGATTAACTGCTTCTCTCTCTGTTTAGTCAAAAGGAATATTTTAAACACCAATTGAACAAAAATATGGCAATAAAATCCCTAGCACTGCCAAAGGTAAATCATTTAATTATATGACTACCTAATCCAAAGACAAAGCTAAAATAAGTATACATACCCAGGAAATTGAGAGTGGTGGTATAAGACTGATAGATTTAAGCAATTATATTCAAGCTTTGAAAATAACTTGGTTAAGGAAACTGTTAAAATCTTATACGATATTTGGAACAGTTGGTGTTACAAGAAAATTACAAAATATAAGAAAAACGATTCCTGGCAAAATGTCAGGTCAAGTTATGTTGCTTTTATGGAATCAAATATTGTTAAATCTATTCTTGAAATTTGCACAATGACATGAAAAGAAGTCGACTAAATAAAAGAACAATAAATATGGCCTTACTTTCCCCTCATGATAAATTATCTACCCATTTGCTATGATCATGCGAATTTTAGGCAAATTCTAATGAACAGTTTTCATTCTGCCTATAATGTCGATGTGAACATTGTAGCAATGTGTACATAGAAACGTTTTTAAATGTTAAATTTAAAAATCAAACAATTATACTGTATATGAGTTTCAGTGCAGGCTTTTATTCAGCTTTTGCAAAAATGTATATCTTAGATAGTATCTTGTATCCTATTTGATGTTGTATTCTGTATGTGAATAGTAATCTATTGTTAAGCATTTCATACACTTTCAAACCTGTCTCTTGGTTTTCATTTTACTTTCATTTTTCCAGATTTCTGTATAGGTATTGCTTGAAAACACCGATAATTTTGTTATTAGAAGGAATATTATCAATTACCCCTTTCAGTCCACTAAGTGCTAATTTGCACATTTGTATCTACAAATTTGATTTTAGATAGCTCTTTGACAGTCTACTAAGTTTTAGTGTTATCTTTAAGAACTTCTAAGGAGCCGTTAGGGAATGATTAATAGGTCTGGCTGAAAACGTATTTATGATTTAATACACCATTTATTACCCTATTTCACAAAGAATCTCGTCTTATGGATCTACCCATATCTTATTCTTCAGAACATAAAGTTTGTTCGATATGCCCACGTGGTAGTATATTTGTCTAGTCTGTATGGAAATTTATATGGATTACCGTAAGGTGTAAGAAAGTTAGCAGAAAATGACAATTTCTTTGTATAGTTTTAGAATTAGGGTTTCTTAACATCTTTAAGAACACATTTGAGATAAAGAAAGAACTCTACGATGTCGAAGCTAGTGATGCTGACATTGACCATAGTTGTGGCCCATGCTTCCTTGATGAAATGGGTAAAAAGAAAGGAAGACTGCATTGTGAAAAATAAATATAAAATTTCAGAACTTATCGGTGCAATAAACGCACGTGCATGTTTGGTTGGTTGTCAGATGAAGACAGGATGTGAGTCTGTATCGTGGTATCAAGACAACGCAACGTGTTTGTTGTTTAATGTGAATGTCTTGAATGACAAACGTCAACAGTACAACGGTTGGATAGCCCTAACAACATGGACAACGTACAGTAAAGCTGTCTTTCCAGGTATGTGTTGCTGATAATATTACATAGTTTAATGCTTATTTGTACGTCGTTCTTTATAAGAATTATATAAGGCAGTTGTGTTTTGAATGCTTCTTATCTATCTACGACAAGAAAATACGGAGTTTGTGTGATTTCATTTGGTTTGGTATTTAAATTCAATTTACAAAATGTAAAGCCTTATTTGAATCAATAAATCAACATGGGAATGAAGTTTTAAATGTAGCAGATACTCATATTTTCAGTAAGGTTAATCTATAAGGTTATATCTGTATTAATGATAAGTATTTCTCATGACAGTTGTGAGAAGGATGAACCCTTACGAAAAACGCACTAGAATGGACTTCGATGTTGCGATTCAAACTTGCTTGGATCAGTTTTCTACAATTGTTTCACGGGAAGATCTTCTTGAAAACAGAAAACTTGGTATGGACAATTGCTACTGTGGTTGGCTTTCCAACGGATTGAATGCTTTAGTGACCCAAAACGAAGATAGTTGTCCCGAGGATGGGTTTTCCACTGACGTATTGTATTGTTATTCAACACAGGCCGTTGCTTGGTGCAAGCTGGGATGAACAGCATTGTTGAGAGAATGTATTGCAAACTGCAACATATTGCTGATGATGATGTTACATTGCATGGGTTCAGAAAATCTACTCACGATATTACTTTCCTCATTTATTTCAGAATATATTTTTGTAAATGAGAACAATTAGCCAAACACCGATAATATTGAGCTGATGACTTTTCAGGTAATTTGAATTTTCGTGTGTACACAAACTTCAAGTGATACCGGAACATTTCACGATTGTCTTATTTTAGTGCTTTAGTACTTTACTACGGTATCTAACTCAAATTTCAGTCAAAATTTTGGAAACACTGTGCTCTACGACGAAAGTTCTCTGGTGTAACTTTCTTAAATAAGTCGATTTCTGTTCGAAAAATAAAGACATGAATACTTTATTTCCAATTTAATTTGTTTTGCGCACAAAAATTATCACGTGTTCTTGAAGAAGAAGAAGAAGAATTTATTCGTCACTGCAAGTTTCTCGTGATTAGCATATATAAATATTCACACACATCATGGCATGAATGAAATTACAAATGACGTGAAAGTAAATGTTTAACATATTCTAAGTGGATGGACAAAATTAAATAATAATTAACAAATAGCAAGAAATATGTTTAATCACATATACAATTGGACTACTTATCAATAACCTGACATTGTAATTTGAATATACATGTATTGACAACACATTTTGTTTCGTTATTTATATCACTGCGCAATAACAAACTAAAACATACTCAGCCCGTTTCTATAAGAACTGTTAATGTATATTCGTCTTAAACTTTCATATGCAGAGCTCTTTAAAACAAAATGAAATTCATCCTCAATTTCATTTGTAATCAAACAATATCTTAAATTACGATTGATTCTTTTACGTGAAAATCTACCTGTCTGTATTCTAAGACTATGGGCTGATATACGCAATTTTTTATAAAGCTATTCTAAGCTTTTCCGAAACAACATTTTCTAAATAAGATTCCATTCCAAAATTGTCTTGACCAGATCTATACAAATGAGTACATCATTAGCATTTGTATTAGCTCTCCATTCTTGCGCATACTCATCTAACAATCTTTGTTTAAAAACAGCAATAAATTGATTCTGATTTACCGTGACTTGAAGGATTTAACCATGCGTCAAAACCCCCACCCTTTTCAAGCAGATTTCGTACATTTGCAAACAAGTTTGTATACCCTTTGCTTAGATCAGACATACATTGTTTAACAATTGAATCGATTTTATTCTTGTTCTTATTATCTTGAACTAAACTTTTATTATTCGAATATTTATGTTTATATCCAGCGGATGATCTCAAGATCTCCTTACACATCTATATTAGTACATGTATTCTACTAGATTTTTCTAACACCAAGACTGATTTTACAAAATTTCGTATGAATATTTTCCAACTTATTGGGCTTTCAAAGCCACATACTCTACTTGCATATACTAAAATCGAATAAATTAATTAAAGAGTCCACCAACTGCAATGATATTTTTTATTTTGTTTCATATTTTGTCAAATTTATTACTAAACTATTTAGAGCTTTGAAACGTTTACTATATTAAGCTTGAGTGTTCAAGTTTACATTTCCTGTTCGGGTAGCGTTAAATGGATTGTTATGTCACATATCGCTACATTTACATACTAGACGTATATCATACTTTGCTATTAACTGCCAAAAGCATCGCCATAAAACATAATAAACACGCATTGAAAACCTAGATAAGCACGTACAGCGAATATAAAACTTAAATAAGCACATGCCGAAACAGTATAAATTAAGCCCATCTGATCTCTTGAAAACACCACATATAAAACCTGAATTAGCACATGTCAAAACAACACATACTTTATATTCATAGACACATTTGTATATAAAATCCAGGCAGTTTGAAGAAGCATTCCTTGTTTATGTTTTCCGAAGCACCCACATTAGTTCGTCATAAGAATTGAAAGATAAATTGTTTTACGGGACCGATTTGTTGACACGGCCACGGGCGCCATGCGTCTAATAGAGTGGCATGGTACAGCTTCGAATTATAAATGCGATAAAATGTATTTAATGCCAGTTATCTGTCAATCCAAAGTTATGTTGTTGTTTTTATACAAGATGATGTGACGGGCAGTTATATCCAACATATATGTATGTTATTTATTACACAAAGCGGTGATAATAGTCGACTTTTAGCGAAATTAATGTTCGGATTTTACGGAGAATAATAATGACGTAACAGCACCAAAATTCAAAAGATATTTTGCCATCATGGGCTTGGGCGAACTTAGCATAGGCAACATACATATGAACTAATTTATGTTCATGCGAACCGATCACTCGTATCGACAAAGATACTATATACACTGTTGTGATGTGTCTAAATAATGTAAATACGCCATGTAGTTTGTGTTAAATAACATCGTTCACAATCTCTTTGAATACACGTTCGTAACAATATGAAATGAGAGTATTAAGAATCAATATTTGATAATTAACATTATGAATTCACACTTTAACGAGTATAACCAACAAGTTTCACAAAAGTTGGCAACATGTTCTATTACACTATATAATATTTGTTGAAAATGCTTTGGAAGGTCAGCATTTAATTTCCCGTATCACATATCCTTTAAGACTATTAGACATCCAACCGCACAAACAAGTATCCATGCCTTCAAGCTTCAAGAAGATCATCAGGAGTAGCGATTGAATATTGATATAAACATGTCCGGCCAACAGCCAAATCAAGATTCACCCCCATCATTCGTCCCTGGATGTAGCCTTTTCACAACTGTTATGATTACTACAATAGATATTATCTTTTTTCTTGAGAGTTACTAGCGGGGAACAAGGTTAGTACAAGTACTGAATCTAGAAACACGGTCACAAGAATGTTATTACGTTACTGAGATGCTGTTGAAAACATGCGTTTATTACGATAGAAAATATCAAGCTCATTGCAAGATCAACTTGATTTTATTTAATCACTTGTTATTTCGTCGCCATACTGTGATACACTTACTTTGAGTACACTTTCTATTTCGCAAATGCTATCCACTCATCACAAACGACACATTTTTGTAATAGTATTGCATGGAAATATGACAATAACATGACAAATAGAATGACACAAGAAGCATCAATAGACAAATACACATGGATTCATGCACTTCTAAATAAAGATACAATTAGGTTATGACAGTGACAGGAATATGGTTGAATTTACTGTCCGCAAGTACAATTACTTATTATGTAGAATTATTGATGTACATAGAGTCTAATCAATCAATGATTTGAATCTAGAAATAATCGCCTGTAGACCAATTCCAAAGAATTCCTGAAGTTCAAATCTCAACCTTACTGAATACATTTGCAAATATTAAAGACCTGTATCAAGCGTATAATCACGCGTAGGTACATGATTTCACTTAACAAAACGTTTAAAGGTGCAAGATAAAAGAAAACCAATAAGAAGATATTTCTGAGAAGTTTTGATGAGAAATGCTACCCATAATTGTTAATGAAATTTCAGTCAATTTGTTTTAGCAGTTTGTTAATGGCTCCACAGAAGTCCTTGCTGACAACAAAAGGGCTGTCATAAAAGCTTATGCAAATTAATACAAATGAAATAACAAAAGCACACGAAAAAGTAATAACCTTTGATGACCAATATCTCTAAAGAGCGATAAAACATCGCTAATTGACATAATACATTTATAAAGAAACGATGAAAGATGTAGACAGTCCAAGGGCCGATAACTAATGCTATTCGACTCACATGAATACATCTACTATGAATGAGAACAGAAGATATCACGCCAAAAGGAAAAAGAAAAAACATTAAGAAGAATAGCAACACTGACCGGACGAGATATCCTAATGTAGATACCGTTGCCCATAAGAAAATCCCACTATATATATTACAAATACCTGTAAAAACAAGCAGAAACATAATTAGTATAAATTATGAAAACATGAACAATTAAGCAACCAAATAGCTTAATGGCAAATACGTATAAATCGCTCAAAGGTGAACAATAACAATCGAAAATAATTATTGTAAAACGATCGAAATGGAAGAGTTAAAATAATGTATATGCCAACATACATGATTTGGTCTTATTATATTGGTGATTATAAAATTTATAAATTTTATAATTTTTGGCAAATAGCCTGCAAATAACGGCTTAAGGAAAACACCGAACTACAAAAAGAATTCAGGAATATATTTCAGGAATATTTTCAAAGTCTTTTTCAAACGTTGATCTGTTACCTTAGTGAGTATGACATGTCCTTATAGATTAAGTCTGTTAAGTCATGACCAAAACATGATCTTAACTATTACATATGGAAGTAAATGCCCATTAAGAAGTTCAATAAAATAATCAGACGCTCTTTCATTTGCTCCTAATTCATGTTCAAATATGTCTATATTACACTTAGAATTATTTACAACGGCAGTTTCATACTTATTCTGACACATTAGGGTGCTTTCGTTTGATGGACAGATCTAAAGTATGATACAAAGACCTAAACAATTTCAATGAAACACTCTCCAAAAGTCAAAACCGAGAGTCTTTTAAATGATTATGAGGTAGATCTTGCAAAAGAAAATGCAAATTCAACTATAAACAAACGTATTTTTGATAACATCGAAATCATATTTTCAAACAAGACGCATTAATTGAACAATTTACAATGGCCCTTACATGCAGTGCATGTCATAAATAATTTCATCGGTGCATATTAAATTGCTTTTAATGTCTGTAGCATTTTTAGTTTTCTACTTTCATATTTCTTTTGCAACACTTTTGCAATACAAATGCAATTATAACGAATGTGTTACAAATTGCTTTCCAGGGGGTACGATTTCATTTCAATGTTCACCGACAATACCCCTGGGTACATCACATATAACAATAGTTGTGAAAAAGTTACATCCATCACAAGCATATTCCGTCCGCGTGGCCATTCCATACAGCCCATTTGATTACTAGCTGTGTACAATAATGATTCACCAGGTTGAACTGTCGGGTTTTAAGAAAATCTTACGGTGTAGTAATGATAGAAAATTGATCTAGACATCTGAACAGTGACATGAAATGTTTTATTGTTGTCGTAAACTTCATCCGCACGGCAACTACGGTGAATTGCTGAAAGATAGACGTATTGACCATCAGTGATTGCGTAATCCTACGAACGGGGCAGTAGGCCTATTCAGAAAGTTCAATTTCTGATTTATTTGGGTACATACTGGTGTCAATGATACGTATACCATTATCATTGAATATAATTATCTTTATTGCAATGAACATCAACATCCCAATAATATCATGCATGCACAGAAATCAAATGTTCCCTGACCTACACTGTTTAACAGCAGCGATCTAATCCGTCTTGTATAACACTAGACAATGGATCTTGTACGAGCAGAGCAGTGTGAAATGAAAAGCATGTCATATGAATTCATCTAAATACATTATTTAAGTTCTAAAATCTATAAACATGGATACAAAACCTTCAAATACGTTATCAATTATCTAGTGTGATCCACAATGCGCAACTTGGACGATTCGTCGCTCTAATTCCATAATGTTGTAAGTCGTATTTTGTACATTTCGAGAAAATCGAGTTCAAAGTTTTGAAAGGCTATAACTTTTTACCTACTCAACCGAATTTAAAATAAAATGTATCTGCTTTACAGATTGATTTCTATTTTTCAATATAGAATATGAAGATGTTGCTACGGATACTTTTAAAATAAATTAACAAGAAAAATATTATAATTCACAGAAAAAACATATATTTTTACAAAGAAAATGGAAGAACCAGATTGTTCTTAAGAGTTACAACAATCTGACCCTTAATATGTCAGGATATTTGTAGTTACAGCAATATAAAATAAGGCTATTTTATTGTTTTATATCTATTTTGATAGTTTCCCGTACTTTTGACTCTTCCCTTCCCATTCCCTATACATAAAGTATGCTCGTAACACCAAATCCACGAAATCATTAGGATGTGAGTTCATTTGTGTTAAATGTAAAGAGTACAACACTGGTATATGTGAAAATGGCATTTATTTATTAAACGACGGAGAAATTTTAAGATATTCAATATATGATATTAAATGTAACAAAACAAATTGTTTAATTTTCATTAAACATTTATTGCAGGATTATGATAAAATTTGAGGCTTTATTTTATTAGGACCTTACACTGTCTTTGACCTTGCCGGTCAAAATGGAGGATGAGCTACAAAACAATATATTCCATCTGTTGGAATTGTAACGCTTTGATAAACAACAACAAACAAAATTTGGAAATATCGTAACTACATTGAAATTGAACCTATTTTTAAAAGTAAATCAACTTTTGTAATTCTAATTAACTGTATTGTCTCCTAAAATTTCAATTGAATGAAATGTTGAACCCTCAGAATTATTTGTTAGATTCATTCATGAGAAGGTATATTCTACAGTAAGCTCAGTGATGCTCAATTTTAAAAATTTAAACTTACAAACAACACAAAAAAAATTCAAATTAGCATAAATGCTTTAATTCAAAATGCGCAAAAAAATCCGAATGCAACGAATTTGAATTTCGGAAGGTGCTCGATTCAGGCTCGCAGAGGAATCAATAGGCGTACGTTTTACCTTCGGTCCTTTCGTATTAGCGTCGATAATATCTCGTGACAAATTCTTATTCAATGATATACATGTGGAGCACTTCATAGCAAACATTGTCTGCTAAAAGTGTCTCCCATAAAATAAGTAGAAATGATTTACATGCATTCTCATTTTTGGAGGATGAAGGCGGTCAATAGACAACGTTATGTTCTGCCACTATTTGTTTCGTGGCCTTATGATACATACAGGATATCAGTATAATCTGAAGAAGTCTCATGCAAGCACTGTATGCTAACAAGACACTTTGATGGCATGTTATCTGAAATGAGATCCTTTGGAAGCACAGAATTCAACAAAGAAATATAATAGCAGACCCAATTTGATAGGGTCTGTCCATGAGTGGTAATCGATTGTGTAACAGCTTTCACGACCCTAGCACCGGCATGTGCGGAACTTGAGTATACCAATTGAGTATACTCCATGATTCAAAAGGTGATTAATACTCGTATACATCTTACAGACCTCAAAATTTAGGGTTACGTAATTCAAGACATATGTATGAATTTCATGCATCTCTGTATATGTATTACTGTTTTAATTAGCACATATCTATCCCACTTGAATGGTACTGACGTAAATGATAACATACGTGGTATTTGACAACGACGACGTTTCTGATTTAAGTCACCAGTCCATACAATAAATCTACTGTTATAAAATATATTTGGGGAGTAAAGTCGATACACATAGGTGCATGACAGAGATTTGGAATAGTTTTCTCTACTACATTTGTTTTGTATTTCACATTGGTAACTCTTGATATTCCTTCAAATTTATCGGCTCTAAAGTTTTCCTATCCATCTTCTATTGGTTGTCTAAATGTATAACTAGAAGACGATCCGTATTTTATTCAAAGCAAGACAAATTAAAGCAGTAGGCCGTTTACAAATGTCACTACTTACAAGATGACTACGGAAGGATCGGAGCAAAACAAGGTATTTATCTTTTTATTTGAACAAGTTTTATAAGACACCTAACGCTTTGAAAACTTTTATTGTCAATAATTCTAACAATTTTTGAGTTGCAAAATCCTTGTTTTGATCCTGGAAAATGTCAGTGTCGATATTACGGCAAAATCCTTCAACTCTGATAAACAACAACGAGTCCATAACACTACACCAATCAATTTTATAATGTAATATCCATAGTAAGACAGGGGACAAAAGGTAGATTTTCAGTATTTCAAAATGTGTTACGAACGGACGGATCATCAAACCAACTGACCGCCATTTGCAATGTTATAAAATCCCAGAAGGGGGGGGGGGGCATTATTATGCACACGCACCGCCTGTACATTCAATGGTGTGTGAATGTGAAAACCATTAAGTGTACCATTTAGCATTTTTTGATTGGTTGTTAGTTCTCAGCTCAACAGCTCAAAATATTGGACAAATCATGTACCTTGACATATTTATTGACTTTTCTTTCAACCCAAAGTAGCTGCTTGTCCAATCAGTGTAGTTCCAAAGTTAACAACTTACAGCCAAACTAAAAGCTTAATATGTAAACTGTGCTGTGACTTCAACTATTGATTGTGGCAGAAGTTATGTATATATGAGACTACAATACTCAAGAATAGTCTTCAGTAGGAAAATAGAAATTAACTGTTACAATAGTTAATTGTCATTATGTTATTTTTGGATTTCAAAAGTTGAAAAAGCATTCATTATAATACATAGTCGCAAACAGTTAAACGTGGGTTACTAGGTTGAAGATATGATTAAATCGGCGTATCTCTTACTAGCGCTGTATGTGATACACGTGGTTACATGGAAATGGGCTAAACGAATGGAAGATTGCATTGTTAAATCGAAATTTCAAATTGCTGAACGCATAGGTACAGAGAGTATAACCACATGTTTATCGGAGTGTCAGATAATGAGTCCTTGTCAATCTGTATCATGGTACCAGTTCAATAAAACCTGTCTTTTGTTCACAAAGTCAGTTGTGGATGACAACCGTGAAAAATACAGACAGTGGATCGCACTAGATAATTGGAAAACATTTTCGAAAGTCATGTTTCCAGGTACGTAGAATGCTTTACATACAAGATTTCGATATTTTATCATACAAACACATATCTCTCACTCTTTTCTTCCTATCTTCTCTTTACCTCCTCTCCCTGGAAAACAGATTAAGATATATTAATATATTTGGCATGATTTATACCCGAACAAGATGATACGGTACAATAAATCCTTTATGATATTTCACAGTTACTTAACATATTAATTGTTTGAGATTGTAAGGTGATGTCAACATTTGCAATCGCTTTGATGTTTGAGGCTAATAAAACAACTCACATTTGGAATTTTTAAATCTGTTGTGTTGTGTTTTACGGAAAAGATAGATAGTTCATATTTGTATATTAATTACTTCTTAGCTCAAATTTTTTATTATTATTTATTTCAGTATAAAAAGCATATAAAATTCATGATTAAAAAAGGCATAACTTTATGGTTTAAATACTGATAAATACATTAATGTACATTTTGTACCATTGCACAAAGGGTGAAGCAAACTGTCAGGTTTCTTACATGTGAAGGATTTAGCCTGACAAATATATATATATATATCTTCTAATGACCGTTGTAAATGTTTACATTACAGTGGCAATCCGAATGAAGGATGACAATTCAATAGGCAAATTTGATGAAGCTGCTCAAACCTGTTTAGAAAGGTTTTCAACCATTGCTACACCAGATGATCTTCTTGAAGCCAGACAGTTGAACATGCGCAAATGTTATTGTGGCTGGCTCTCCAATGGTCTAAAGGGATTAGTAACACCGTCAGAAAACTTTTGTGAGAAATATAACTTTTCCACAAGTATTGTGTACTGTGAACAAGCTAGAGCAGTTGCTTGGTGCAAACTGAAGTGAAATGTGCCGTTATGAAAGAATTTAATACACATTTTTTTTCAAAATACAGGATTGTTTGTGGAACTTTTATTATGTTCAACGTCAATTACAAAAATATGGTGATATGATAATGTACACCTTCATCTCGGAATTCCATTGAAATCGACAAATAATGACAATTAAATACTCACGTTTCACAATCTTTGTTTGTTAATAATGTTATTATTCTGTATAAATACATGTTGTAAAAAGGTAAATTTTCACAGCATCCAATTTAATAAAATGGAAAGATTATGATAAATGCTATAAATACGACAAAAAATGAAGATGTTTTATTGACCCTTTTTATACATATAGATAGTAACTTATATTTTTCTGCCTTCTGTATGAAACGAACTCTCAAAACGGTCGCTAAAATGGCAATCTACAAGAACAGTTATTTAGTTGTTTAAAGATGTCATCCGACTAGTTTAATGCGCAACACAATCATGAAGCGTATTTAAACACGAATAGCTCATATGCATGCACTGTCTCTGTTACCAGAGGTAACATTATCAACTTAGCCAATACAAGCTTTGATTTATCATTTTTTAATATACAGCTATTTAGAAAAACAGGACACTTAATGACATATACATCTTACAAATCTCAAAAATGAGGGCAACATAATTCAAAACATATTAATGAATTTATGACTGTTTTAACTACACATATTTATTCTATTTGGATCTTTCTGACGTAAATTATAACATTACGTGGTAGCTGAAAATTGTGAAACATTCAGGATTTAAATCATCATCCATACAATAAATCTACAGTTGTAACATGTCATTTGGGGAGTAATGTTGATACACAGAAATTGCGCAGACAGACATATTAAATAGTTTTCTCTACTATTTGACATTAGTAACTCTTGATGTTCTATTACATAAATGTTACGGACTCTGAATGCGTTCCTGTCCATCCCGAACAGATGGTCTACATATAACCAGAAGATTATCCTTATTTAGATTTAATTCAAACCAAGACAATTCGACAAGTCTTTGCAGTAGATCATTTACAAATGTCACTACTTACAAGATGACTAAGGAGTGAACAGAACAGAGCATAATATTTATCTTTGTATTTGAACAATGTTCATAAGAGATCTAAAGCATTCAGAACTTGTATTGTTAATAATTCTGACAACTTTTGAGTTACAGTAGCAAATATACCACTCTTGAAATATGTATGTTTATAATGCAGAATTAGTTGCTGTAAGCTTCAGCCTTTAAGGCCATGCGAGTAAGATCTAAATCATTATATTTTAATCCTGGAAAATGTCAGTATCGTTATTGCACCAAAGTCATTCAACTCTGATGAACAACAACAAGTCCATAACACTGCGCCAGCCAATTTTATAATGTATCATTTGTAGAAAGAAAAAGGACAAAAAAGCAGATTTTCAATCATTCAGCACTTATAACGGGCGTACGGTGAAACAACTGACCGACTAACCGCCATGTGCAAAGTAATATAATCCCGCTTCTTCGAAGAAAGGCAAGGTCATTATTATGCATCCCAGCAGCCTGCACATTCATTGGTGCTTGAATGTGCACAACATCAAGTGTACCATCTGGCATTTTAATTGGTTGTTATTTCTAAGCTCAACAGCTCAAAATATTGGACAAATCATGTTCGTTGACAATACTGATTGAATAATTCGTATTTCCAACCCTAAGTAACTGCTTGTCCAATCATTGTTGTTCCTGAGGGAAGAACTTACAACTAAACTTAAAGTTGAAGTAAACTCTGTTGTGACTACAACTGTTACTTACGACAGCAGTATTGTATATATGATCGAGACTGCAGTATACTACTAAAGAAACAATCTTTATTAGACAAATAGAAATTAACTGTTGTTAAATGCCACATGTTATTTTTGGATTACAAAATTTGATGAAAGCATTCGTTTTAATACATACTCGCAAACGTTATCAGTTAGGTGTTTTAAAAGTGAGTTGCTAGTTTGAAAATATGATTAAATTGGTGTATCTCTTACTAGCACTGTATGTGATACACGTGTTTACGTTGAAATGGGCTAAACGAATGGAAGATTGCATTGTTAAATCGAAATTTCAAATTGCCGAACGCATAGGTCAAGAGGGTATAGCCACTTGTCTATCGGAGTGTCAGATTATGAGTCCTTGTCAATCAGTATCATGGTACCAATTCAATAAAACCTGTCGCTTGTTTAAAAAGTCAGTTTTGGATGACAAGCGCAAAGAATACAGACATTGGATCGCACTAGATGAATGGGAAACATTTTCGAAAGTCAAGTATCCAGGTACGTAGAATCGCATACTATGCTTTACATATCAGATTTCTTTTTTTTAATTACATTTGGTTGGTCTTCTGTAAAGCAATATCGCACTTGATTTACAAATTTTTGAATTTCTACAAATGTTATCGCATACGATAACTACTCTTTATATTGGAATATATTACAACAAATACCCTGAAATAGCTATAAATATAATTATAATGAAGGGAGCTGTGCCTCAGATTTTTGATAACGTCCTCCTTTCGTTAGATACTTCACTTTAAAGAACTTTTTTTACCCTGAACCCCACTGTTTATTACTTTATACGAAATTAATCAACGTAGTGTACTACCATTGGATATTGTACAGTTAGTCCATTATGATATTGTACAGTTACTTAACATGACTACTCCAGATTGTAAAGAGATATCAAAATTTGCAATTGCCATCACTTGATGTTCGAGGCTTAGAAAAGAATTTGCTGCATCGTGTGTTACGGAACAGATAAATAGTTTATAGTTGTATAGTTACATCGTTACTCAAATAAATTCATGTTTATCATATGACAGATGGTTTGAAGACTGAAAAATACATAAATGTACATTTTGTACCATGACACCAAGGGGAAGCAAAACCTCTCTGCTCTCTGGTCGCACAATTTAATGGTTACACACACATTAACTACCCGATCCTGTTAACTGATAATTCAAATAATAAAATTATGTACTTTAAAATGGCTTATATTAAAAATTGCATTGCAAAGTAGTAAATGAAATATATACATAAAAATCATTCAAAGTGGTGTGAAGGACTAAGCCTGGCAAACATATTTATCTTCTAATGCTCGTTGTAAATGTTAACATTGCAGTGGCAATCCGAATGAAGGATGGAAATCCAATAGGCAAATTTGATGAAGCTGTTCAAATCTGTTTAGCAAGATTTTCAACCATTGCTACACCAGATGATCTACTTGAAGCCAGACAGTTGAACATGGGCGAATGCTATTGTGGCTGGTTATCCAATGGTCTGATGGGATTGGTAACACCACCAGAAAACTTTTGTGAGAAATATAACTTTTCCACAAGTATTGTGTACTGCAAACAAGCCATGGCTATTGCTTGGTGCAAACTGAAGTGACATGTGCCATTATGGAAGAATGTGATACACATCTATTTTTACAAAATACAGGATTGTTTGTGGAACATTTGATATGTTTACCGTCAGTTACAAAAAGTTTGGTAATTTGATGACGTACACCTTCATCTCGGAATTCCAATGAAATCGACAAATAATGACAATTAAATTTGTTTTTTATTAATATTTTTATATTTTCTTTATAAATTTTCATAACATCCAATTCAATAAAATATTACTGTTTTAATCAGCACAGCTTTATTTGAATCGTACTTGACTTGTTCCCCTTCAGTAGCACGACTTTTAACTGTCTACTTCAAATTTCTCTGCATGGTCTTTAGACAAACTATGGCAATAACAGTGCTAATTTTGGTTCCGATGAATTCGGAAAATGTTTGGCTGGAACATAGTCTATATGAAAAAATCGAAACATTTAAACTGCCGACGAAAAAATACACAAAGACTATTTATCTTCGAGCTCCTGGGCGCCGCCATTGTAACGTGATCAAAACAATATATCACGTAATTTATAGGCCCATTATAAAACGGCAATGTGACTTAAAATGTGTAGTGTAGGAAATTAATGACAATTCTACTTATTTAGATTATTTGTATTATGCAAGTGGCTAACGTAAAAGGAAGGATATCTCTTTATTATATTATCTATAGAAGAATTAGAACTTTATTCACAGAAAAAATATACAGTTCCGTCATTAGATGATATTGCGCTAAATAATTTTAATAACCTACATCAGCACAATATAAGATTTGTTTTAATCAAGTGTATATTTAGGTAATGATATGAAATTTGGGCATGATATGGTTATCTTAGGCAAGTCGCCAATGGAATTCAGCATAATTTAGAAATTTGCATACATACTTTTGCATTGTTATATTTAGGGACTTCAAGTAAACAACTACAAAACAAGAGTTATGATTTTTCATAAACGCGGAGGACTTCTTCCTTCAGACCACTGGACCGACAAAAACTATGGAAAGTTAACACTTAATCAAAAACATTTGAAAGGAAAAGCTTTAGTTTTATCTTATAATTGTAAGAAGAAATTTTATGTAAAACCAAAAATACTGTACCAGTTGTTTGATGCATTTGTTGGTTCTATTTTAATGTATGTATTTTAAAATAATGTTTGGGCAAGTTTTGAATGATCGAATATATTATGTTAACGATAATCTCAACCAATGATATCCAAGTACCCATTGTCGACTTACGACACTTTCACCTATAACAAAAAGTACGTATATCAAGCGTCCTTGCTGTTATGTTATGTTTGTCCGAGATGGTCGTTGTTTGATATACTAGTAGTCACTATGTGGTAATTAGTGGTCTAGTTGTTACTCGTTAGACTACTATACGGAAGATCGTAGGTTCGAATCTCGGCTCTGCTTTTTAATGTCCCCACCAAAACTACCGAGCCAAGTATTGTATTAAGACCAAAGCTCTGAAGGTTCTGCTGTTGTTCGGAACTACAAAGCAGTCAAAAGTTTAATTTCATTGTAGGGTGAGTTTTTGAATCTGAACGATAGTTCGCACATGAATTTGGATGCAGTCTTAAGTACTACGTGTACTAACGCTTTTCTACACCCGCTATGCAGTTGTTAAAGTTGTTCCCGTTCCATGTGCTTTCTGTACTTTGACTTATGATTCCCATCTGAGCATCAAAAGTAGTTCAGCAAATAGCATAATATCATATAGTCTACATTACCTGCCTCTTTGTTTACTCAACTTACGCAGAATGTAATATCGCATACATGAAGACAGACTCGAAGAAAAAGTTACACATTGTAAGCATTAAATCAATCGATTACAATTTCCCGATGAACCACTTTTTTAAATATCTGGTAGACACTCAGTTATCATCGCATCGTCCATGAATGCAATGATGACTTCTATACGTTTACAATAGAAGCTAGGAGCCAGACTAAATTAGCATATAAAGCATGAGGATTATGACGTCATCCTTCCTTGAAATGTGTGTATTGATATTAAATATTGTAGTAATCCGAGGGATAGGATTGTTTAGATTTTTTACCACTGATTTGTAATGCTCGTTTACGATACTGCATAGCCATCTTATTTTGATTTATATGCACGTAATATTTGAACTTGAATTTATGCCATTAAATTGAAAAAATGGAACTATTTTCGTAGGCGAAATGTTAATGGAAGCTGTTCGGTATGTAGATTTTATAAAAACTGAGCGATTTTTGTTGTTCGGTACGAACAATAAAGTTATTACCGTATTTCAGAAATCGCTCAGTTTTCATTGAAAACCTGCATACCGAACAGCTTCCATTAATTTAACCTTTCGCCTACGAACATAGTTCCATTTTTTTCAGTTCAATGACATAAATACAAATTCAAATATTACGTGCATATAAGTCAAAATCAGATGGCTATGCAATATCGTTAACGAGCAATACTAGACAGTCGTAAAAAATCTAAACAATCCTGTCCCTCGGATTACTACAATATTTACTATCAGTACACACATTTCAAGGAAGGATGACGTCATAATTCCTCGTGCTTTATATGCTAATTTGTCTGGTTCCTAGCTTCTATTGTAAACGTATAGAAGTCATCATTGAATTCATGGACGATGTGTGTGTGTCAACCACATATTTAAAAAAGTGGTTCATCGGGAAATTGTAATCGATTGATTTAATGCTTGTAACGTGTAACTTTTTCTTCGAGTGTGTCTTCATGTGTGAGATATTACATTCTGCAAAAGTTGAGTATACAAAGAGGCAGGTAATGTAGACTTTATGATATTATGCTATTTGCTTAACTACTTTTTGTGATCAGATGGGAATCATAAATCAAAGTACAGAAAGCACATGGAACGGGAACAACTTTAACAACTGCATAGCGGGTGTAGAAAAGCGTTAGTAGTACTTAAGTCTGCATCGAAATTCATGTGCGAACTATCGTTTGGATTCAAAAACTCACCCTACAAAGAAATTCAATTTTTGACTGCTTTGTAGTTCCGAACAACAGCAGTACCTTCAGAGCTTTGATTGAAATACGGTAATAACTTTATTGTTCGTACCGAACAACAAAATTCACATGAGGCGTGTATCACTGTATCAGTGCAAAAATACACCCGGCACATGAAAGAATCAGGAAAAACTATTCGAAAAGAGTAGGGATATAAATGCCCGCTTCTCTTGTATCTTATCTCCCCTCCTATTGGGCGGCTCTGAAACGGCGACCGTAGCTGTCGAATGAATCGTTGTTAAATTCCATAACAAAAAGCTGTTTTATTGTCAATGAAGTTGCTTATTAGAATGTAATGAGGTTAAACTAAACATGAGTATCTAAAATTATTTTATAATCAGTGATAGATGTGTAATTTAATTATTTTTGTGTAAAGTGACTTATTAAAGAGCACTCAGCGAACTTTAATTTAAAATGAATAAATGTTTCAGACAATTGCATTACCTTAAGTGGATAATGTTGTTTTTCTAATGCAATGTTAAAGTGAACTGAAAGTTATTAGCTTGAACGGTAAGGTAGAAGTAATATTATTGTGTGCGGGGAAGCGTATCCGTAGCTTAGTGATGGCGTAATATAAACATTGACGTGCAATTGCATGCAATGCTTTTTTGGAATCAAAGAGAAATAACTGTCTAAGAGCAAAAAAATGTATCTGACCAACATCGCCTTTTACTTGTGTATAATTTCTTTATCCGCGGATGTAATAGAGGGATTAAGCAATATCAAGAAGTAAGAACTTTTTTAGATTCAATTACCATTAGTATTCAAATACAATAATTTGATACACATCGAAAACGTTCCAAGTTGTAACATCTGGTCGCGTTAATTCTGGTATTTGAATCCGTATCGGCTCATGGTCGACAACAACAGCCTGGAGCAATGTCCAGGTACAAGAAGAAGGCGTAAGTCATTTGGCGCATGATTGGTCACTTAAAACATTTAAAACAATGGATAATCAATTGAAATTCCTCGAGTCCATCACAATGTTTGTATCGAGTCACTTGATTTCCCACTCTGGATCTATATCAAACTATGCATCACTATACTAGTAATTAGAATACGGTATGATTGTATCATACTGGTTGGCTATTCTTTGGTCTTAAATGATCTTACATTATATCAAGACTTTGTTTGTATTTAGCAGCATTTGTAGGACTGGAAATTATAAATTTTCATCAGTCCAATGGGACTTGTGGTCAGGTTTCCGGCCTACTTTAGTTCCCAGCCTACTGCTAAAAGGAAGTATCCTGGGCAGGTAACTGCATATTATAGGAACTTGACGATGCAATATGTATACATCTTGTATGGATATAAACCTGTACATCTGCTGTACAGAGGTAACGGCTCTAAACGTCATACTAAGACAGCCATACTAAGAGAGAACAACAGAAACAAACATATGTCAAATTTTATGCACACATACAATCATTTATGTCATTGGGAAGTATTTCCAATCCGGACCGACGGGAACGGCTCTATCAGATTTTAACCACTTAGTGTCCTTTTATGTTTCATCCAATGGCTGCTGATATTCATATCACATGGTCTATTTCGTCAAATCAGCAAGCCCCTCCAGTCATTGCTTTTGTTCTGACGGTCGCAACTAGTCGCTGCGTCATTTCCAACTTTTCATAAAGCCACCTCCACTAACACTTCCTCCTCGATAGATGTTTAAATTTATTTTATTAGACAAACATTTTTGTTTGGTTTTGTTTTTATGGCATTGAGCGGGCGATCGCCTCCTAGCGTAGTATCCTCATGGTGGTTGTTTTGCCGCCCACATAAGCCAACTTGGCTGACCCTTTCAAAAGGGGTGACACTATAATAAACAAAACATTTACTTTTTATATGCTTGATTAGTGTCTTTTGACCTATGCGTTTTGTCATCTTGTCATATTTGTTTTCATTATTTGTTTATTCATTTGGGATTAACGCCATTTTTAAAACAATTTTGAGTTATGAACGGCGGCCGGTTCACTTAACAAGTTTTCCAGTACTTTCTTCTAACCAGTACTAACTCGCCCTTCCGTTAGGAACCGCAACTCCTCCACGTTGTTGTCAAATTTTCATGGACGATTAATGATTGCCACGACCTGGAATCGAGCCCGGGTCGTCGGATTATAAATCCAGCGCACTAACTACTGACCTATAACCGCGGCCTTTTTTCATTATTTTAATTTCAATAGAAAATACTGACATAAACATAGAACATGCTCCCTTCCTTCTGTTATACAGGTTTGTTTATTATAAGAACCAGACGGGAATAAAATGTTCCGGCGTGATAGCAAACTTCGACGATACGACAACAGCTAGATGTCTCGTTATGTGTGAACGTGTTGAAGCTTACAAGTATCTGTGTAAATGTGAACAAAGAAACAAGACAGTGTGAACTATCTATAAATAATCCTATAATTGTTCCACCAAATCCAAGTGAAGATCCTCGCTAGAGCGTTATATACAGTAATACCGTTACATATTTGTAGATATTAAAGAAAATACCTTGCCCCCCCCCCCCCTAATTATTTAAAAAAAACATTGACGGACTCAGTTCTTTTTATAAATACTGTAGAATAGTAACTTTGATGACCTTTAAAATCATTATGGTTGTGTAATTGAAGTAACTTGTTTTTGTAATTGCAAAGTTAATAAAGTCATTTCTGTTACATTTCATTTCTTTTTATTTGAGTGTACTTCGGTAGCGACTGTAGCTCTCTCATTATGAGGAACACCAGTAGTATTGGGCGATACCCTGGGACCCATGTCTCCTGGGACCATATGGAATATAGAGTAAATAGAGTAAGGTGGGTCCCCAAAGTTTACAAAATTGTGACAAATTGTTACAAATTGGAAATGAAATTGGGTACCCCAAAATAGTATGAATTGAATTTTCGGAAACTTCTGGGACCATTGTTTTGTGTGTGTGTATAGACTAAGACAATGAGAGAATTTTCTTTCGAAAAGACATGGTGGCCCTGAAAAGGGCCGTTGGTGGTTGGTGGCCCTGAAAAGGGCCGTTGATAGTTGTCTATGCTGACTGATCTGGTTGGGTACATAGTTCGCATTGGCAGTCTGGTGGGGGATAGCAGAGCCTGCATGTTGGATCCCCACAGGACCATTCCTGTTCTGGTACTGGTGGTTGTTCCGTGTACTCAACTTGAGCGGTAGTGATGATGCGCCAATGCTCTTCTTCTTGTTGTTCCCGTTGTCTATTCACCGTTCTTTCCCTGGCATCTCGCTGTCTTTCTTTGGCTTGATCCCGAAAATGCTCTCGCATTTGAGATAGTTCTTCTCTATGATGAAACCGATTTGATTCAATTGTATTCAAAGTCTCACCAATGGTTTGAAGATCTCGTTCCCTTTTTCTAACAATGCTAGCAGCTAAGCGACTGATTGAACGCCATACTCTATTCTGTTTTTCAGTAAGTTGTTTTGCTGTTTTGAGTTCATTTAATAAAGCCTCCATCTTGAGCGTTTGAGTTCTCAGAATGAAATGAGGCATTGTGTTGTAAGACGGAGCATTTTTCTGGTGAAGCGCCGCCCACTCTCGTGGTTGGATGACGTCATATTGCTTGGATGACGTCACCCTATTGTTGGATGACGCCACGCGACGATGTACCGCATGTGCGGAGCTTGATTGGTAATTTTATGAACTTAAGATATGATAAAAAAAAGACAACAGATGCCTATTTTCAGTTTTCTAAACTTTTATTTTTTTGTAACAAGGAACTACATGAAACAGTAACAAGAAAACAGTAACAAGGAACTACATGAAACATTTTATGAAACATTTTATGAAACATTGTTTACACCATATAATCATCAACATAAAGAGTTGTATTTCTATGTATGATACTATGATACAAACGTCTGTGACCTTCTGGTCTAGAGTTACGTTGAGCAAAGCACTTTTGTCCACATTTATTCACATATTGAGCATGCATGTAATAAGTACCATAATATTGTTTAAACCAATGCGTCACATAAGTGTCACTTTTTCCATACATGTCCGGTTTGAATCGGGTTAACAGTATCTGGTTCAAGTCACATTCACGTGAGATAAAATCCAAAGCGAATAGACAATACACACCACACACCGGTAACATATCGCCTTGTATTATCATGGCATTCCACACATAAGTTTTGCTGGCATGTTTTTTCACAAAGGATAGAATCTCTTCGAAAGGAGGTAATCCATAGGAATCAAAGTACACTGCTTTATTGTCTTTTAAATAAAGAGTCACCCAGTGTTCTCCAGGTTGATTCCCGTTATGGGTATTCACAATATAGGCTTTTACGTCATGCGGTTTCTCTGAAGGTAATTGATCTTTGGCACAAACACGTGCACGTAGTGGTTTTAATAACGGTGAATGATCTAATAGGTATTGTAGTTCATTCGTCTCCATAATGCCAATTTCTGTTGACACGTTCAGCCCAAACACTGATCCACTGATCTATGAACTGATTCTGAGTGAGTTCTTCTTTAAACTGAATCCATAATCGACACGCGTCTCCTTTTTCACTATCGGTCAAGGTCACTAATTCAGGATACCACTTTTCCATGACCTTGAACACGTCCAAACTTTGAATAGCTTTTTGAATGTAAAGTTCTGTCCACTCTTCCGTATTCGTGTATAAGCAGAGTACATGTTGTACTTGACTAGGATGATTCACTCGACAACCATAACAGTCTTTATGCACTTGATTATAAATTAAAGATTGGAGTGCTTCTGTGACGTGATGATTCAAGCACTCTTGTAAAAAGTCCGTCCTTGAACTTGTACAACAAGGATACGCCAATAACTTCATTTCGTAATCTTGTCCTTTTTCCAGGTGTTCAATATCCATGTCTTCCATCTTAATAATCTTAATAATCTAGATTAATAATCTAGCAGCACTTCTCTGAATTGATTGATTTCAATTTGATTGTCGTATTCCGCAAATACAATCACGTTGATGGCTTGTGCAAGTGCTGTTCCAAAGTGAAATTCCAATCTCAGATTGCCCGTTTTTATAGGATGGAGTTGACCTTCCTCGCAACCTTGATCTGCTGTCAAGTCCAACCCCCAGAGTGTGTATCCGTACCGATAATCATTCATGCTCAATCCAAATGAACGATTGAGACCAAGAGCTCCTGTCGCTTGATAAAGTGACATGTAGGATCTTAGAACTTCTCCCGTTTCAAAATTGGGTTGAAACGCTTTGTTATGAATACTTTTTCCGTCAATGCTGACTTCCAGATGATTCAGTGTAAAATGACGGAAATCAAAGGGGTTGGTAGCCATGTCTTCATTCATGTCTCCATTTCTTACCATACCGATGATAAGCCGCTTTGGCAATTGACCTTGAAATAAATGATCTTCAATCTTGGATCGTTGACCGTTAGGAATCGTAAATGTTTTTACTTCAGTTCGTCGGATGGGGATTTTCATGTTATGTTGAGCAATCTGTTGATTGAGTTGATTGGCTACCACTGGCAGTAAATCTACTGTTCTTACATTGAATCCTGCTTCTAGAAACTTGATTTTAGCCGGTGCAGTACTCATGAGACAGAATTGGGGTGACGCTTTGTTTAGTCTTAAGCGTATTTCCATACCATTGGGTAAATATTTATCTTGCATCATCAGATCCAAATGAAGCCGTCCACATAGTTCCACCACACGACTTTGATGGACACGATGACGCCTCGCAATATAGCCCAGGTTATTCCCGTCATGTGCTTTGGTGAGCATATGACCAGGGGTGTCTGCAGCCCATAACTCTAACGCCCCAAGCTGAGTGTCTTTACAGCTTGAGTTGAAGGAGAGTAAATTTTCTATGTAAGCCCGATAGGCATACGTGTCCGCATTGCTGGTGATCAGTTTATTATTCAGGTACACATCGATGCTTGAGAACATGCTGTGAAAGAAATTGTTGACGGTAGCAATTTCACTGTCGACTGCTAGGTCTGCACCATCTGCCTGTATAGTTTTTAGTTTTAGGTACAGGTAAGATTGATTCAGATCAGTCTATTTTTCTGTCTGTGCAGGAATCACAAATTCAATCGGAGCATTATTGTCCAGGGCAGAAATGGGATAATGCTCAGTCCATTGACCTTCTTGCATGGCTGTCATGGTAGGTGGCACAACAGACACATCCAACTCTGTCTTACTACATTCGCAGGAACCGTGTTGCATCATGATTAATCGAAAATATCAAGAGGTCTGGCCTGCTTAACTCGGCGACGGTGAAGTTTCGAATGAGGTCTTTTCTTGACTGGTTTGCTCTTTATACGTCTTTTAGGGCTGGCCACGGCACGTAACAAGGATTCACCCACATCTTTTAATACAGAGGCTCCACGTTTTCGTATTACTTTTTTAGCATTTGATCCTGTCAAGATATCTTGCATAGCGGCTCTTCCTTGCTGGAGTCCTTCTTTTTTCAAGGTGTGAACTCCAGATTTCACCAATGGAAAGGCATGATTCTTTTCATGGCTTTCTTAAACATGGATCCAAGTCCGTGTCCATATTGTCGAGGTTGGCCTTGGTAAGTAGGTATCATTGTCTTTGGCGTAGGTGTAGTTTCACCATAGACTTCCCATGAATAAACTGAATAGACTGGCCAGTGTCACCCCTTATATGGATAGTGATGGTGTCAAAGTCGGCTTTAGCCAGTGGTACATAGTGTAAATTCAAGAACTCGAAATGAATATGGGGGTTAGTTCCTGCTTTCGTTCTCGGATCAAATGGAGCTACACGTAAGATGGGGGCTTCTATGTTTCCCAAATAGGTACAAGCCGCGAGGTCGGAATAAACAAACAAATGATTATGACCCATGTTAATATCTACGCCATGAGGAAACGGCTCCGGAGTGTCTTTAAAAAAGATGGTAGGAGAACTATCAGGGGCTCCACCCAGTTTAATAAACATGTGAGGATGAAACTGAATGCCTAGTTGATCCGAACTGTCCAGTTTTGCGCGTTTACTTTGTCCTGAAAAAAAAACATGGTAAATCGAAGCCCTTTCTGTCTAAATATTTTACCCAATTGATCTTTCACGGTAAAGTCAATCGTCTCGATCAAATGTTGGGGTGTGACATAAGTTCCTACAGGAATACAAAGTCGTACACCTTTTTCTTCTTTATTGGGGAGAGTACAATAGGTCTGAAAGTTTTCTAAGGCCTTACCCAGGACAGGATCGTGCGTGACAATGTAGAAATGTCGCTCTTCTTCAGTGACATTGATCACCTGACTAGGAACAATCATTTCCACTAAGGCAATTTCCCAGTCTTGTTTATTGAGATGGATGGGTTTTGCCAGTTTGGTACGAAAACAGCATTGCGTATTGTCTTGGAATAAATCCATAGAGCTGTCACTCATAAGTGTAATGTAAAACGAACTCATGTTGATTTAGGTTTATTGAATTTCAAGGAGGGATTCGGTAGAATATAACCTAGAGAACTACTTAAAAGCAGAAGCCACAATTCTCGATCGGGTCGTTGAAAACACAAATTAAATAGCGATACGGTAATAATAATAAATACCACTACAATTTGTGACAAAAAAGTGACCTTATTTTTGGGTTCACACAATTTGGCTTGCTCTGAGGCAGTCACTTCCACACTGGTCGTATCAGCTTGAGACATGATGTTTTTATTAGTTGTATAATAAACCAGTCCAAGTTCAAACTTTAAACGAGATGGGATTCGGGAATCCAACTGTCAAATTTCGAAGGATAGCTTTCCAATGCACTTTAATTTCTCGTCTTCCGTCTACCTTTCTCTGGCGATGTGCGAGCACTGATTCAATTTCATAGATAGCATCATCTTTTATAACCTGTACTTCAGAGAAATAAAACGAACCCAATATGGGTTCTCCGTCTAAATCAGTCAATTTCACAGTAGCAGGAGAGGTCTTTTTGACTTGAATCACTTTAAACAGTTCAGTGGTCCAGTTGGGTAGATAACCTTTATCAAATGTACGTTTTGTTTTATTGATACGAACAATATCTCCCACATGAAGGGTCGTCGACGCTTTCTTTCTTGATTTTCCATACAAGGTCAAGGCCACTTGAGATTCGTTATTCTCATTCACGGATACGGGTGCCATTTGTATACTACGATGAACACGATGATTATAGGCATGCACGAGATCAGGCAATACCTGAATATACCTTCGTGTTTTATGATGCGTAAAGTATTTCCACATGCGTGATTTTAATGTCCGTTGAAAACGTTCCACCACACTAGCCTTAGTTTCTGGGGTTTCAGTCGTAAAATAATGAATCCCTACTTTGTCTAAAAACTGTTGAAACCTTTGATTCTTGAATTCTGTTCCTTTATCGGTTTGCAACGCTTTAGGTTGTCTCGTTTTAAGAATAGAGCGAAACGCTTCCACCAATGTGAGCCCCGTTTTATCCTTGAGGGGAACTACCCAAGCATATTTTGAAAACACGTCAATGACACACAACAAATATCGATAAGGGGTGTTGTACTGAGCCAGGGATTGCATGTCTGCCAAATCAGCTTGCCATTGATGATCAATACCACCCACAATCGTTTTCCGTCTCGAGAATGCCCTACGGATAGGTTTGTGCAGGGTATAGGTCTTTTGCCCCTTCAACCAGGATCGCACTTGACTTGGCGTAATGGATTTCAGTTGAGTTCGAGCTGCTGTAGTAAGACGTTCTACCCCACCAAAACCAGCCGGATGGTGGGGATCATAATAAATCTGATGTAACAGACTGTCTACCTTTTTGTTCATGTTGTCTAGTAGGCTTCCCACTTAGGTTCTGCTTTAATCTGTTTGACAGGTTTACTTATAGGTGAAGGAGGCTCAACAAAACTATCAAAGAATTCATCATCTTCCTCCGAATCGTCTGCTTTTTGCATCCATGACCATCTCCGTTTATTTCCTATCACTTCTTGTGGTACATTGACATCTCTTAGTCCACTAGAAAACTGTTCCCAACCTCTAGGGTCCGACCCTTTTCTATGACGTATGACATCATTTACCAAATCAATAATGTTGGATCCTTGTATTGGTTTTCCATGATATTCCAACATCCCTTGATCATTCCATGACATGTGGGGATGATTTTGTTGAAAGTGTAATAAAAGTTGAGTTTTTCGACGCATGGTAGTAGAAACACTTTCAAGAATCCTATCCATCAATGTAGCAGGAGCAGCTTGTGCACCTTGAGCAGCTGGAACAACCGGTGCAGCCGGTGCAGCCGTTCCAGCCAGAGTAGCCGGTTCACGTGCTTTTTGATGAGACAGTTGAAACTTTTGCAAGACTTGCCCATAGTGTTGTGCTTTTTCTGATTCAGACAACGATTCATTGTGTAATACTTCTCCCATTTGTTTCTGTAAATCGGATGTTTGACTGACTTGCGGGGGAGGAGGTAAACGTGGTCGTTGTACTGTTTTCCATCGATTCATCTCTTCTAGCATTTTGAACGGGACGATAGCCATTTTCTTCATATTTTTTTCACCAGTGTGGCAACACCTCCACTGAGTGCTCCTGCAGCAACAGCTTTAGCAATGATTGGAGCAAGAGCCAGTAATGGAAATAATCCTCCTTTTTTATTCAACACACGTTTCTTTTTTAATGGATACTCTTTTATCTGCTAAAGTGCGGAGATGTTGACGCTTGGACTTCAACCTTTGCTTTTGAGAGGGGGATAAGGCAACATTGCCTTTTAAAACATTCTGACAGCATTCTGCCACACATTGAATCATTTCTTTAGATGCTCCATGTATCATCTTTCTTCTTAACCCATCTGGGGCTTGAGTTAAACCCAAAACCAGATGTCCGTATTTATGCAGGAGTGGTCGCTTTGGTGCCATTATGTCAAATAATACCTGTTTTTACTTCTTCACAGCTTTTATAGTAAAACATCAAAGGCTTGTCTTGAAGCTGGACTCATAGAACCCTTTCTCATCAGGTGAATACGATGTCTCAAAAGGGGTTTCAAGACAGCCTGTCTTGATAAGGTAGATAAGGATAGGGGTGAAAAACGGCACAATGGAGTGTCTGGTGAACTTCTAGAACTGTGAGATGATCTACTGGATGAACTTCTAGAACTGTTAGATGATCTGCTGGATAAACTGTTAGATGAGCTGAAGCTACTTGGCGAACTTCTAGATGAATTTTGAGATGAGCTAAAGCTACTTGGTCCACTTCTAGATGAATTTCTTGATGAACTAAAACTACTTGGTCCATTTCTAGATGAATTTCTTGATGAACTTCTAGATAAACTGCTTGGTCCACTTCTTGAAGAACTCAAACTGCTTGGTCCACTTCTAGATGAATTTCTTGATGAATTTCTTGATGAACTTCTAGATAAACTGCTTGGTCCACTTCTTGAAGAACTCAAACTGCTTGGTCCACTTCTAGATAAACTTCTTGAAGAACTGCTTGGTCCACTTCTAGATAAACTTCTAGATGAACTTCTAGGTGTGCTAAAAGAGCTTGATCCACTTCTAGAAGAACTCAAACTACTCACAGGACTGATAGGAGACCATTGTAACTTACTGATTGGAGTTACAGCTATAGAGGGTGTTGAAGTGGTTTGCTTTCGACGACGGAGAGTAATAAAACGTTCATTGATCTTGGCAGGCGATTTTCTGACTGGTGATACTTTTTTAGTTGGAGATTTTCTAGCCTTTTTAGCTGGTGGTTTTCTGGCAGGCGCTTTTCTGGCTTTTCTAGCTGGTGCTTTTTTAGCTGGCGCTTTTCTTGCTTTTTTAGCTGGAGATTTTCTTGCTCCAAATTTACGAATAGTCTTTTGACCATTCCATCGGAGTAAACTTCGTATCATGACTCAACCAAGAAATCCACCTCCTCCTGGTTTCAATATGAGTTGACGTTTAGTATCCATGTCCACTTGATCATCTCCCAGCTGCTCTAATTCATGCTGATGTTTTTGCATAAAGTTTTGTGTTTGTTTAGGTAGCACAATTTTCTTTTTTAAAATCACCTTTGCTGCTAAGGTGAACCACTTGAGCATTTCTTTTAATCCAGACCGTAGCATTTGCTCCCGTACAGTAGGGTCTCGTTCCTGACCCAAATGTTCTAACGATTGAGCTATGGCTGTGGCTGACATGATGACTGAATGATCTTATATGAGTAAACGAATACAGTGTCGTTTATATATACACAACTGGTCCACGTTTTTCTCCAGTGATCCAGTGATGAAAAATATCAGTTCTTAACCGATAACTGTCTGGTGTTTGAGGGTGAAAGTCAATCACTAAATACCCATGAGGTGTAGAGATAGCATCTTGATAAGCGGGTAACAAGTATGGCAATTGAATTTGATTCGCCAACACTTTGATTTGTCCTTTATCTCTTGTGTTTTGAAATAAGATCATGTAATGTGCATTTAAACTCAGGGTACGACTGGCTTTCGATTGTTGAAACATGTTTTGTGTAATGTATATCATACTAGCATTACGATGGTGACCTTTTCGTGTAAACCATAATTTGATTTTCTCTTCATCTTTATCACCAAGCAGGTCATCAAATACAATTAAATGAGGAATGGATGTCTCCTCTACCATCTCTTCATCCTCGTCAGGTATCCCCTGTATAAACCGAATACTAGGTTCTCGTTCTTGTAATTGTGCATAGGCTACTTGCCATTCTTTGTAACACCATACAATACGCTCAGGTACTACTTGAAACAAATCTGATTTGTATTCGAACACCTTTTTTACAAACTGTGTTTTACCAGAGCCACTAGGGCCTGAGATAAACATATTGCAAGGATGTTTAAAAAGTAAACTGGACTCCATGACGTGAAAATCACAACTAACACTATTGGAAGAAAAACATTTTATTTATTTGTGTACAACATGAATAACCAGATAAAACATGAAATAATTCTTTACAAGATGAATGTTTATGTATGATTTAGTTCTTTACAAAATGAATGTTTATGTATGACTACAAGAATAATCACAACAAGAACAACAAAAGTCATGTAATGGTAACAACAGTTTTTCAGAAAATTCAAACACACATTCTGAATGTCCAAATTGACTCAGAAATGTTAACACAGAGTCATTGTTCACCACCTGTTTGAACCAATCCGTTTCACTAAAGTCCATGGGTACTGATTGTTTATAAAATGAATTCATCACATGAAGTCCATGTTTCATTTCTTCAAACATATCTGATGTACTCAACTGTTGTCGAATCCATTCCAGAGAATGATGACCTTCAGGTATCTTCATACGATAAGCAAATACCAATGCTTTTCTTAACAGGGTATGGTTCATAATATCAAACTGTTCCATTCTTGAATCGTGTGAATCACTCTATCGTTACATACATAAGTATTCCAATCGTCTCGATGGATAGCTTTCAAGTCTAAGTGTGCACTGATCATAGCATCACGAATCATCTGTCTAAATAGTAAATAGTTCAAACGTGTGAGGGTTCAGAATCCACGCGCGAATGTCCTTGACCTTGACAAGGTCATCTTGTAAAATACTGTATAAGGTATCCGTATACAGCTCAAAATCCAAAATGTAATATAAACTTATATATCGTCTAGATGGTTTACCCATAATTGAATATTTCCTGAACAAATCACTATTTTAGGTCTATTCGCATGAAGGGATTCAATCTCGTCTTTGACTTCTCTTAAGCGATGCCTTAATTTATAGAACACGGCACGATACTCTAGAATATGAATAACATGAGTGAACGGTACCTGTCTCTTAAATACCATGATGCCACGTATTTTAAACTGTGAATACGGACGCCATCCGGGGTGAGATCTCCCATTGTCCTCTTCAGCCATACTGAACCATATCACATTGGGGGTAGAACGAAAATTGTTAGCTAAGGCAGATACGTCGCTCAAATTGGCATCGTGGATTAAAAAATCCAATGTCGTAGATAACATACGATCTAAGCTTTGTTGTACCACATTCAGTTTTCGTAGAATAGGTAATTTTTGGTTGAATGACAAGTCCTGGCGATCACCTACATCCTTCAACAGTCTCTCTATCTTTCGATGATTCGTATGTTGTAAGCTATGTATAGCATTATGAGTAGCCCATGTGTGCACTAACTCCATCTTCCATGTTTTAGCGTTAGCCCATATGACATAACGATAAATTTTAAGTCTCAGCTCTATCGGTAGTAAGGGTATCCAATCCATGTCTTTATGAATAATGAACACACTTTGCTTGATTTCACTAAAAGTATCTTTTAGATGACTTGTTCTAGTTCAAAAAGTATCCTAAAAGGTCAAGGTCATTCATGTAGATAACCATAAGGCACAGTCATATGATTCTCGACCACAATACGTTTGGTATACACCGAACGAAATGTTTTGACTTGTTTCTCACTGGTCACGGTTCTGTCCTTATGACGTTTAATCCGAGAAGCATATTCAACTACGGTCGAATAATGGTGTCTGTCTTTCACACAATCCACCATCGTATTGAAATTCACTTGTTGAGTGGCATTGTAGTCTAACGTAATGCCTTTCACTTTGCATTTTTGATGGAGTTCTTCGTTTTCAATGTATTCATAGCCATAGTTCTTTGGACCTAAAGCGACATATCTCACAATACGACCCTTTGGTACCTCATCTGTCCATTTTCCCAATCGACTGGAGATAATAGGAACATTATAGCCATCAGGGTCATGAATGTACATACAACTGTCTGTGTCAAAATACAGTACTCTCTTTCCTAGAGGTTCAAGCACTTTGTACAGTTCTAATCGAGCATAAGCCGTCACAAATGAAGCCACCACAGGATTGGATGATGAATGAGGGTCTGCTTTGTCCGATTCATCAGTATAATTCATTAACATGAATTCATCATGATCAAAACACTCTGCATATTTCACAGACTTTTAAGGATCGTTCAGTATTCCGTAGAATTGGTCCAATCGATGAACATACTCTGTTTTAGGCAAGAGGTTGGTTTGAGCATTTTTACCCCAGAGACAATTCAACATGGTTTTGGCAAAAGCTCGTTTTCCTGGATTTTTCTCCACCTGTTCCAAACGAATTCCTTCTGCTTCAAAATAATCTTGTTTAAATTTATCTTGAGCCTCTTCCGTATCCACCCTTGGAGGATTTCCACTAGCCTCTTGTTTCATTTTCAAGTATTTGTCAATGTATTGCCGATAGACGTCCGTACTCCATTCATCCCAGTGCCATACATGATACACTTTTGATACTTGATAGCCTAAAGCAATAGCTTTAGCCAATTCAACATGAGTCCATGTGCCATACAAGAATCGTTCATACGGGGAATGTATACAATAATCCATCTCCTTCTCAGCACAGGTACGGCATAGCGTAAACACCATTTTGCTATTACAGTGTATGGGTAAGACAGGCATCCATAAATCTTGCGGTGGTAGATCACGGCATTTAATCAGTCCTTTGTATTTCTCAATATGCTGTTGATCAATTTGTTCTTGACTCATGATCACTGGATGGCCTATCGGATAAGCCCTGTACTTGTTCACATACGGATAGAGAGAACAAATATCGACATATTTGATTTCTTGGTCGTTGTCTACTTCATGATACAGTCGGACGGCATTCGTACGACCTCCGAACAAAGCTTCCCTGTGTTGAATCGGGTCTTGACCATGATAGAATCGTTCCACTCTTGTCTTATAGGCAGGATCCTTTTGACAACGCTGATCAAATTCACATTCCCACATGACCACAACAGGATACCCCTGTTCTTTCAAAGACTCCAGTCGTTTATACGTGTCGTGATAGGCCTGGTGCATGCTTCTCAAAGTATATGGATTGATGGTTTCCCGGTTAGGAAAACAGGTGGGACACCCATGGTACCAACATCCCATGAATTCATACACGGCGTTGGTCTCTTGACAATAGCCATCCACGTAATAAGGTCCAATTTTGAATTCGCCTTTGTTATTCAAGGCATGCCGAATATGAATCTCTTCTGTGACAGCCATCATTTGTAGCCAACGTATGCCTTTCATGGAATACCGGGTTTTATTGGGATACCCGGCATCAGAAATCACGGCTAAACTATGAGGTGGCATGGAATTTTTGCGCCAGGCTTTATTACACACTTGGGCTAATGTGGTAGCTTCAGTAAATGGATCTATTTGATCACTGTCCAATAATTGTTGACGAAATTCTCCACACCCGCGTCTTAGAATGTCCACATCCGATTGACAGTATTTCTCCATTTCCTTTTGAAAATCAAATACGTCTCCTTTTCTTTCATTGTACCAGGTTAAAAACTCTTCACGTCGCTCTGGTTTCATACTATCCGGTTTGTAAAAGTGTAGCGGCAAATAAGGTCCCACATAATCTTGATACTCCAGGGTGTTTGCATAAAATGGAAACCATCCTTTGGCTAACTCGGTCAGTCCAAATGTATTGGGAAAACCGGAGAGAGGCATACTCAGGAAACTGAGGGAGTCAATCATGCGTATTCCATGCACTCTCAATTGAATGATTTTACTGTCATTCATAATTAACTGGGGCTTCGCCGTCCCCTGAGTGACCACATATCTAAGAATAAACTGAGCGTCATAGCCTTGAGCATTGTGGGCTATCACTGTCGATCCTCGATGGGTAGGGAGGAATAGCCAAGTACAGAATTGTTGTAACGTATTTTCACCACGGAATGTCATTTGTCTGGCTTCATTCACCTCTTCACAATACTCACATGGAGCTTTCACCGACTTACACATACAGTCACCACAAGCACGCTGAGCCACACAAAAATTAGGTATATGTTCTCCAGAATCAAAACGACATTCAAAATCAAAAAAGATGAATGGTACTTCTGGTTGTTTTCTATCGGGTGGTTCATACGTTGGAATGTAACAGTCATGATCTGGTCCTACTATGGCTTTACAACACCTGCATTTCTTTGTCCCTGGACAAACCTGATTCCGTTTCGTTCCAAGCACCTTTTGCCCACATTTCTTACAATTCCATACGGATTCACAAATGGTTTTACGTTGTTTTCCCGTTTTTGTTTTATGATTGTCAAAACATGCCTGACTCTGAAATAGGCGACGGCAATCCGGACATCTTATAGATTGTCCTGCTGGGCACAGGGTGTGAGCGTAACACTGACAAATATGGCTACACTGGTGTCCTTCACGGTGATCATAACTGATATCACACCATTCACAATAATAACCCCGTCCGAGAAATCCGGTAATGGATACGATACAGTCATAATGATTATCATGGTGAAAGATATGAATCACACGACTTTTTTCAGTCAGAGTAGGTGGTTTGAATAACAATTCACTTCCATAATGTTGTGGATGAATTTTAATCACATAGCTCGGATAGAGATAGTCCTGTAGTTTTTGGTATTCTTCTATACCACACGACTGATCCGATAAAATACCCACTTGCTTTAATAATGCTTCGGCTTCGTATTTTTGAAGATTTTTCTTAGAGTGACGTATAAGACCCCATCGTTTTTTCCATTCCGGGGTTTGATTTTCATGTACTTTACACCGTCCTACCACAATCGATCTAGCTAAACACATAGAGTTCTTACTATTGTCAATACACACAACACTTGTCTTTGACTTCCGCATACTGAATAAGTTTGATGCCTTGAATGTTTTCTTTCCGGATCCCTGTGGCATAGCAATATGCGTAATTTCCATCTGTGCCGCCCCATCATGAATTTTAAATTGACGGTTACTTTGTGCCACACGTTCAATTTCATCCAACAATGTATCTCCACTAATACGAGATGCCCTATTAAACGGAACATGTATTCCAAAGTCCAAATCAGGATGTAGAATAGATACTCGAACTCGATCATTTGATCTCACTTCACATCTCTTGTAGAGCTGATCCATCATATCATTAAACAACCTGTTTGTAAATTCAAACGATTGATTATACGGCTGAAATGTCACATCATATACTCTAGATTGAGTCTTGAATTTCCTTGACTTTCTTTCCATGCGTGACTGTATTTCATAATAGTCGCGCACAGGCTCAAACTTGCTTCGTTTAGTTGGAGGTTCATCCTCACCACTAGTACTGTCGGTATCTGACATGATTATGATCTTAGAACTTCTCCGCCGTTTTTTATAGTTCGGGTTCAAGGTCACAACGCGTGACACTCTATAAATCACGTACGCTCCGTCAGTTTTTTATCATTTCAACATGAGCGATCCTAAAATGAACCAAGCTGAGAAGAACCGAGATCAAACTTTGATGTATTCATTAAAGAAAAAAAGAGCTCAACAACTTAGCGGATCAGCTCTGTGCACAGAAAAATGTAACATGGGATCATATCAAGTGTTATCGTTGTGGAAAGAAAGGACATTATTCTACCAGCTGTACGTAAACCGTCGATAAAAATGAATGTTTTTATTGTCATGAACAAGGACATTTCATCGCAGACTGCCCTAAGAAACAAGGTGAACAGGTCGATCTACAGAACGCAGAACAGAGTAAGAAAAAACGTGAATACAAAAAGAATCCAACAAAAACTGTGAGTGACTTTGTGTAATAGTGTTCGGACAATGTGTTGGACAATTTGTGTTTCGGGACAATTGTGTATCTAAGTGAGTTGTATTTTGCTGTACTTTGTTGTTTGTACTTTGAACTTGATTGTACTAAGTTACTTTGTACTTTGTTACTCAGAATGTTTTCAAAAATAAAATGATATACAATGTAATATGCTTTTGTCTTTGCTTGAGAAACAAAACGAATCTAACACATACGGTGGCCCTAATAAGGGCCGTTGGGTAATTTATTGCATTTCTGCAAGAAATAAGTACCGCCAATAGTTGGCTCTCAATTCCTCATTATAATAGATGGAAAGGTCAGGGTATAAATTACCCATCTTGACAACACAAGTATCTTGGAATTCAGACAAGTCCGGGTATAAATTACCCATCTTGACCATCCAAACATCTTCTTGTAACTCAGACAAGTTAGGTTCATCAGAAGTACTTTTCAAGCAGTTGCCCATGTTGAATCATGAAACACAAATGAGCTATGGAACATGAAAAAAACACTGACCTTGAACAGACCAATGAAATGCCATTAAAATAGACCAATGAAATACCGTTAAAATGGACCAATGAAATGCCGTTAAAATGGACCAATCAGAGTCCTTGTATCATAGTCAGTGACCTTGCCTTGATCTAGTTTCATTCTGTATCGAGATGTCTCAACGCACAGTCAATATTATCAAGAGAAAATATGCTGCCTTAGGGCGGTATATTGAGCAGCTGGAGATGCAGCTGGAAGAGCTGCGCTTGGAAGTGAAGACCCTAAGAGAGGGGAAGGAGTTTGTAGAAGAGGTGGAGGTCTGCTCTGGGGAAGAGGACTGGGGGGATACCCCTCAAGAATCAACCCCAGAGAACTGGGAAGAGGAGTTGGTAGAGGTTCCTTCGAACCTCTATCAACCCACACCGGATCCCAAAGAAGTGGAGAAATGGGACAAGTGGTGTCCCGCTTGTATGGGGAGATGTGGTCAACGCCATTAATACCCATACAAGCACCAACGGTCCTTTTCAGGACAAACAAAGGTCCTTTTCAGGACCCCCATACAATTCAGAAAGAATCACTCTCATATTGTCAATATTATCATACTTTACTATTTACTACTATATTTACATTCCTATCTGATGACGTCAAATCATGACGTCATTTATAAATATGCTGGTGCGTAGACGGTGTGAGGTAAGTGTACGTTTTATACCGTTAAACATTTGATTGCTGAAAACATTTTTTTCCTACAAATGGATACAAAGTGCTGTGATTGTACAGTATAACCCCTGAAAACCGGACTCCCTGAAAACCGGAATTCTCTGAATATCGGACGATTTTTCAAGTCCCATTTTTTTCTCTTCTACAATCAATGCAAAAAGTTCTCTGAATACCGGAACCTCAGAATTCCGGATACCGGACGGTTTTTACCGTCCGCTAATGGATATCAAACTATATTTTACCCCTGAATACCGGACGCGCATATTTTCAAGTTGTATATTTGGACTGACAAGTGTCATTCCTTTGTTTACCAATTAGCGGTCGTGCGTGTAATTAGTACAGGCGTGAAAAACACTGTGTGTTGAAGTTGAACAATAAGGAAGAATCAATAAAGATCGTAATTATGCAGTTATGACACGATGGCCAGGTAGTTGATCTATTGTTGTAAAAGCAAGTATCAAAACATAACTAGCCAGTGATAACAAACTGATGACAAACATATTTAGATAACAATAAAATATCAATAAGTGGAACTTGTACCCGACAGTGCAATTAGCACGTATAATGTGTTTATTTACGAACCTGTTTAATTACGATCATTATGAAAGGATCACTGGACATGACCAATAAAAGTATGATATTTTTATTGGGTAATGTTGAAATATTTTATATATTTTAATAATTTTTTTGGTCATTTCATATCTGCTTTATAATGCTTAAATAATGTCTGAACCATCTTCTAGGCGTAGAAGGTTTGAATTGTCTCTTGAAGACAAAATTAAGATTGACAGATGATATGAGTATATTGTTAAACCATCTTTAAAGGTATGAGTATGTCATTTCCTTTTCTACATGCGTTATCAAGTTTCCCTGAGTAGTACTGGGTTCGAGCTGTTTCTCTTACACAACTTGATTACTATAAAACCCTTACACAGAAGACAAAAGGGTACTATATTTAAAAAGCGTATTCTTTGCTTGATAGTAATACATATCAATACAACTGAGGATATAATACAACAATGTGGTACATATACAAATCAGTCACCCACAAGACCAAGTATGGATAAATTACCAAAAGTTCTCTGAAAACCGGAATTCTCAGAAAACCGGACTTTTGGCTCAGTCCGGAAGGGGTCCGGTATTCAGGGGTTATACTGTATTAAGTATAACATTTTCAACAAATGTATGTACAGTATTCAAAGTGATAGTATGATGTGTACAAAGTATTTACTACAAATGGATACAAAGTGCTGTGATTGTATTAAGTATACCATTTTCAACAAATGTATGTACAGTACGTATTCAAAGTGACAGTATGATGTGTACAAAGTATTTACTACAAATGCATACAAATTGCTGTGATTGTATGATGTGTGATGTACAAAGCATTTTCAACAAATACATGCAAAGTGCTGTGATTGTATGATGTATGATATTTTCTACAAAGTGCTGTGATTGTATGATGTATGATATTTACTACAAAGTGCTGTGCTTGTATGATGTGTACAATCTAACCTTGAAGTGTTGGAACAAATAAAATAAGTGTCGGCCTTGACGTGTCACAATTGGCCTTGACGTGTCACAATTGGCCTTGACGTGTCAAACTGCTTGACGTGTCAAACTGCTTGACGTGTCAAAAATAACCTGTCAAAAATAACCTTGAACGTCACGCTCTACGTGGCCTTGAACATGCCTTGAACATTTGCGCGTGAAGGCAAAAAGTATAAATACCCCCGGCGCAGACACTATTTTTCATTAGCTAGCATGGAGTCCTTCAACATGCCATACGATATATTGAGAGAAGCACTAGAATCGTCTAAGTTGATAGACCAGAATGTGGGTATGCATTACAACCAGCCGAAGTACAACCAGCCAAAGTACAGTCAACCACAGTACAGTCAACTACATTATAGTCAGCCACAGTACAGCCTGCCTAAGTACAGTCAACCACAGTACAGCCTGCCCAAGTACAGCCAACAGTCCATGGTAGATGTACAGCCAATACAGTCCATGGTAGATGTACAGCCATACAGCGAATACAACGGGTGATACAAAGCCTACAACGGGATTGTCTGTTCTACAAGGTATCAGGGAAGAAATGGTACAGATGAATCAAGTGATGCAAGAGATGGTCAGACTCAAGAAGAATCAAGAAGTACGGTTTAAACCACAAGAAATGATTGTACCTGTACAGTTTATGCATGATTCAAAGAAACGAAAACATGAGCATGAGAAAAAGAAACCGGAGCATGACAAAAAGAAACCGGAGATGACAGAAACGAAGAAACGAAAACATGACCTTGAGAAACAACCTCGGGGCAAGTATGGTAAAGAAATAAAGAAATGAAGATCCGACTAACCTAACAGCTATGAAGAAACCACGATCAACCACCAACGGCCCTTTTCAGGGCCACCAACCACCAACGGCCCTTTTCAGGGCCACCATGTCTTTTCGAAAGAAAATTCTCTCATTGTCTTAGTCTATACACACACACAAAACAATGGTCCCAGAAGTTTCCGAAAATTCAATTCATACTATTTTGGGGTACCCAATTTCATTTCCAATTTGTAACAATTTGTCACAATTTTGTAAACTTTGGGGACCCACCTTACTCTATTTACTAGGGCTGTCCCGATATGGCTGCGTACCGGTACGTACCGATACAGTGCTGAACGATATGCGTATCGTATCGGAAGGTCTCGTATCGGCCGTGTCGCGGTTTTTTATTTTACATTAAAAAGACTCTTAGAATGTTGAACAACTGAACTAAATTTGCGAATTTACTCTCGTATCATCGTCTCAACTAATATCTGGGATTTCATACTCTATTTATAGACATTAGCAGCGTGACAACGAATTCGATTCGAATACTAGTACTAGTATTCAGATTTTGTCAAGTAAAAATTGACTTATAATTTGTATTACGCCACCATGTAATTTTACATAAAAATATGGCAGCATTTTGGTTTGCCGATTATTGAAAGAAGCACGTAGTTGTCTGTAAGAAGTGTCAACGCGATGTCAAGTATAGTGGTAGGACTAGCAACCTTAGAACAAATATGCCTCACCATCATATGATTAATTATTCATTATTAATTTAGTATTGTTAATCAATTTCACAATCATAACCCTTATTCTTTAAACAATTTTATGTGGCTAGGATCTATTCTTGATATAAGGTCATTTATGGGACAGAGATTAAAACTTGCTTCTGTTATAATATTTCTCATAATTATTTAATTTCCACAAAATCAACTAACATATATAATTATATGTGAATCAAATTGATGACTTTAAGTACAGGACAATTTTAGTTTTACATCTTTTTAACAGTTAAGTAGGACTTTCTACCACCAAACAAATATGCAGTGTTCCCAAAAAACACTAATATTACAACGTTTTTCATTACTTTGAAATATTTTTATATCGTATCGTTGATATCGCATATCGCTAGTACCGTATCGCAATACGTATCGTATCGGCTGAGATCTGTATCGGGACAGCCCTACTATTTACTCTATATTCTATATGGTCCCAGGAGACATGGGTCCCAGGGTATCGCCCAATACTACTAACACCAACATATGCATTCTAACGGCCGTGGTGCTTCGTCTCAGAGCATGCGCAATGTCGTAAGTCGTTCTGTAATATTGAGAAGTTATACTATAGTAGTGATGTCGGTTTTATATTCTATCAAAATAAAAAGCCATACATTTAAAAGAAATCCTTGTCACTGATTGGAGTGGGGCGAACACCAATATTATTAATACACAAGTTTTTTTTTCAGGGGAACTGTCGTTCCCTGCAATTTCCGCGTGGCAGTATTCTACTTATGTAGAAGATGGTGTTCAATTGAAAGCAGAATTTGCGATTGATGGCAATATCCAGACTACAAATAAACTGAAATGCGCTCATACAAAAGATCATTATTCATTCTGGGCTTTGGAACTGGCTGACTCTTATCCAGTATCTGCAATGGATATTTATTTCTGGAATAATATCCACTTTGGTAAGAGCCATCAATTCTGCATATTAAGTGAATGTAAATTGCATCAGCGTTAGATTAAACAAAAATGGCGTTTTACGAAACGTATCACATTCCTTGTTACTGGCAGGCATTTTCAGCACCGTTGAAATGTCAGTAAGCAATTTCTATCCGTATCCATTAGTTGTGAACGATTCTTCCAATCTCGCTTGCATAAAATTTATTTGTACTGACTACTTAGTATTTTAACTATTTTTCTCGAATATGTCTAAGCTCACTTTTGATCTATATTTCTTTGCATGACGTATTAATTATTTAGATGAAATTCATCATTATATTTGATGATTCAGAGGAAACTCTTCCATCCATTGGGTGAAACTACAAGCGATGGCGTAATATAAACATTGACGTGCAATTGCATGCAATGCTTTTTTGGAATCAAAGAGAAATAACTGTCTAAGAGCAAAAAATGTATCTGACCAACATCGCCTTTTACTTGTGTATAATTTCTTTATCCGCGGATGTAATAGAGGGATTAAGCAATATCATGAAGTAAGAACTTTTTTAGATTCAATTACCATTAGTATTCAAATACAATAATTTGATACACATCGAAAACGTTCCAAGTTGTAACATCTGGTCGCGTTAATTCTGGTATTTGAATCCGTATCGGCTCATGGTCGACAACAACAGCCTGGAGCAATGTCTAGGTACAAGAAGAAGGCATAAGTCATTTGCCGCATGATTGGTCACTTAAAACATTTAAAACAATGGATAATCAATTGAAATTCCTCGAGTCCATCACAATGTTTGTGTCGAAGTCACTTGATTTCCCACTCTGGATCTATATCAAACTATGCATCACTATACTAGTAATTAGAATACAATATGATTGTATCATACTGGTTGGTCATTCTTTGGTCTTTAATGATCTTACATTATATCAAGACTTTGTTTGTATTTAAGAGCATTTGTAGGACTGGAAATTATAAATTTTCATCAGTTCAATGGGACTTGTGGTCAGGTTTCCGGCCTACTTTGGTTCCCAGCCTACTGCTAAAAGAAAGTATCCTGGGCAGGTGACTGCATATTATAGGAACTTGACGATGTAATATGTATACATCTTGTATGGATATAAACCTGTACATCTGCTGTACAGAGGTTACGGCTCTAAACGTCCCGAGACAGCCATACTTAGAGAGAACAACAGAAACAAACATATGTCAAATTTTATGCACACATACAATCATTTATGTCATTGGGAAGTATTTCCATTCCGGACCGACGGGAACGGCTCTATCAGATTTTAACCACTTAGTGTCCTTTTATGTTTCATCCAATGGCTGCTGATATTCATATCACATGGTCTATTTCGTCAAATCAGCAAGCCCCTCCAGTCATTGCTTTTGTTCTAATGGTCGCAACTAGTCGCTGCGTCATTTCCAACTTTTCATAAAGCCACCTCCACCAACACTTCCTCCTCGATAGATGTTTAAATTTATTTTATTAGACAAATATATTTTGGTTGTTTTATGGTATTACATTACATACATGTGTATTTACTGTATTTTCAATGTAATGCGTTTTTGCCGCCCAGTTATGTCATTTTGGATCAACCTTTTTAAATTGTATTTAACATTTTTGTTTGGTTTTGTTTTTATGGCATTGAGCGGACGATCGCCTCCTAGCGTAGTATCCTCATGGTGGTTGTTTTGCCGCCCACATAAGCCAACTTGGCTGGCCCTTTCAAAAGGGGTGACACTATAATAAACAAAACCTTTACTTTTTATATGCTTAATTAGTGTCTTTTGACCTATGCGTTTTGTCATCTTGTCATATTTGTTTTCATTATTTGTTTATTCATTTGGGATTAACGCCATTTTAAAAACAATTTTGAGTTATGAACGGCGGCCGGTTCACTTAAGCTTACAAGTATCTGTGTAAATGTGAACAAAGAAACAAGACAGTGTGAACTATCTATAAATAATCCTATAATTGTTCCACCAAATCCAAGTGAAGATCCTCGCTAGAGCGTTATATACAGTAATACCGTTACATATTTGTAGATATTAAAGAAAATACCTTGCCCCCCCCCCCTAATTATTTAAAAAAAACATTGACGGACTCAGTTCTTTTTATAAATACTGTAGAATAGTAACTTTGATGACCTTTAAAATCATTATGGTTGTGTAATTGAAGTAATTTGTTTTTGTAATTGCAAAGTTAATAAAGTCATTTCTGTTACATTTCATTTCTTTTTATTTGAGTGTACTTCAATAGCGACTGTAGCTCTCTCATTATGAGGAACACCAACATATGCATTCTAACGGCTGTGGTGCTTCGTCTCAGAGCATGCGCAATGTCGTAAGTCGTTCTGTGATATTGAGAAGTTATACTATAATGGTGATGTCGGTTTTATATTCTATTAAAATAAGAAAGTCATACATTTAAAAGAAATCCTTGTCACTGATTGGAGTGGGGCGAACACCAATATTATTAATACACAAGTTTTTTTTTCAGGGGAACTGTCGTTCCCTGCAATTTCCGCGTGGCAGTATTCTACTTATGTAGAAGATGGTGTTCAATTGAAAGCAGAATTTGCGATTGATGGCAATATCCAGACTACAAATAAACTGAAATGCGCTCATACAAAAGATCATTATTCATTCTGGGCTTTGGAACTGGCTGACTCTTATCCAGTATCTGCAATGGATATTTATTTCTGGAATAATATCCACTTTGGTAAGAGCCATCAATTCTGCATATTAAGTGAATGTAAATTGCATCAGCGTTAGATTTAACAAAAATGGCGTTTTACGAAACGTATCACATTCCTTGTTACTGGCAGGCATTTTCAGCACCGTTGAAATGTCAGTAAGCAATTTCTATCCGTATCCATTAGTTGTGAACGATTCTTCCAATCTCGCTTGCATAAAATTGATTTGTACTGACTACTTAGTATTTTAACTATTTTTCTCGAATATGTCTAAGCTCACTTTTGATCTATATTTCTTTGCATGACGTATTAATTATTTAGATGAAATTCCTCATTATATTTGATGATTCAGAGGAAACTCTTCCGTCCATTGGGTGAAATCTACAAGCGTAGAAAAATCAAGACCATGCCAACTTAGAGTGAATCTGTATTGTTAGATGTGTACCTCTTGTGGTTGTAAAATTTATAAAGTAAAAATGTACGAAAATGTATCTTCTTCTGCGGTCGAAATAAAGTTATAAACCGTTCTTGACAAACATTTTACATTTTGTATTTGAATTAATATACAGTAGATATGAGTAAATGCGTAATTTATTTAGCTGACCTAATATCAACATTTTAATATGTGACCTTATTGGACTGTTTGTTGATAAGTGGTGTTCACACGGTACTATAACGGTAAAGTAGGAATTAAATACACATCATGCATCATAACAATGATAACATCAAAGACACTTCGCGACTGTCTTTTTAAAGACATTTCTTGTGTTACCTAAAACTGACATATGTATTCTCTTTTGAAAATTACATTCTTCTTGCATAACCCTTTTTCACTCAACGGTTAAGACTAAATATCGTCTATTTCATGAAAATTTAGTGGATGTCAAAATCACCTCAATGATCGTCCCGAGGCATTGATTTACATTTTGTGGCATAACTCGTGAACTAGACGACGGATTTCTCTGGGATTTAGCATGAATGTTGTTTTAACAATATGTTTTATTAATATAATCGATCACTGGAAATATCTTTAGCCAAAACATTTTTTGATGCTTTAAAAATCTTGAGATTTTTGTTGAAATATACCTTGTTAACATATTAATAAACAGTGATTTTTTTTAAAATCAGTATGTATTTTTTATTCATTCATTTATAAGCTATTCATGATACAGTTACCTGTGATTTGTACATGTTAAAGTTTTTTCAAATGATACGTATGAATTAAGTGTTTTATTTATTTTATTTTTTATTCGAATACACATCTTTGACGCTAAAACCTTAATGTGTCTTTTTGTATTATTTTCAATCTATAGAAGACCTCGCACATTGTGATATTAAAATGTTCCCAAAATGGTGCAGAAGGATCCCATTTGGTCTCAAATGGTCTCATTTGGTCGTTCCTTCCTTGAGAAATAACTAACGGATAACAATAAGCTTCGTAAACCTTCGTAAATGACCGGAACTGCGCATATATCAGTGACACCACAGGTGTCGAAAATAAACTCCCATACATTTTGCAATGTTGTGTGTATTACATCATGTACTCGTGTACATATGTTACCCATCCATTAGTCATCAGAAAACTCACGTCATTTATAATCTGGTTTACTAGTATATGGATCATTTTACAATTCTGTACCACCGAATTGCTATTACCAAATGATGACAATACAGCATTCCCGATGCTAATTGTGGCTTTAATATGCCAATTATTGTTTTTGATTTTTATCCGTACTGATAAGTTTAATTCTTATTGTGTATGGGTTCAGTTTGAAATAAATGAAGGCAGTAGTAACAGGCATGTGTATTTTTATACATCTAGATGTTGCTGCACAATCATTATATCATACGCTGTAATGTTTTGAAATTAATAATCTGCAATTCCTTATTTCAGTATAGTATTACAAATGTATCATAGCATTAAGTGGAAGTGCATATCTCTTTGTCCTATATTGATCTATGCTCGTATTTTCCTTTGATCCATACAGGGTGTTGAACTGTACTGAGTTTGCACTTGTATTGTACTGAACTTGAACTTGTACCGTAGATACAGTAACCCAGCTTGATAACTGTATAATGTACATAAGCATACTGAATTAAATATTTAACTAAACCATGGTTGTTTCTGGACAAGTGTCTATGTGTAAAAGAGTACATTTAGTTTAACACACGTTAAATCAAGACTGTCGTACACTTAAACAAAAATCGTTTCATCCTTTTGCTTATGGTGTGAATAATAATTTATTACATCTTAAATAAATAATTAAGTAACGATTGAGTTAGTACTTTAAAGTTCCATTAGCTTTTTGCTATGAAAAACATGCAAAAAACAAGCAATTGCTGATATTATTCCAAGATAATTATTACCGAGGAAACGAGCCCCTATTCTTCTAAAAATACTAATTTCACTCTGATTTTTGTTTTTGTAAACTGGAAATATATGGAGCGTGTGACGTCAATTTTTGACGTTGCATAGCATGACTGCGGGAAAACACAGCTGTTTTATAAATAGTATTTTTCAATCATGACATTGAAAAAAATACGACAGTGTGAAGATCCCCCCCCCACAGACCCTCTACTACCCGGGAATTCTTTTTACACTCAGTAACACTGTCAACTATTATGTTCATAACATGTTTTATAACAGCAAAATAAAGTTTCAGTCAGCGATAACAAATTTGATTTTCTTTCGATTTACACATGAGTAGGTATGAAATCCCGAAGGAATAAAGAAATTTACTCTGTAGCTAATGAAAACAAACTGCGGTCACATCGATGGCAAGAGGTACTTTTTGTAAGTTGAGGAAATTATTTCTGCTTCGAATAAGACCAGGCTTTTAAGAATTGGTTCAGAATTGTTACAACAGGACCTTGATGAACACGACCGGTGTGATTTCTGAGCCCAGGAGTTCTATACCTTTTATTTACTCTATAATATCATATACAGTGAAAATAAATGTTTTTGAAACTTTATTTTGCTGTTATAAAGCATGTTATAACCATAATAGTTGAAGTGTTTCTGAGTGTAAAGAGAAAAGTGGGTCTGTGGGGACCTTCACACGCCGGTAGCCTGTGAATGGTACGACGTTAAATCGAAGTGAAAAGGATAAACAAGACTATGTAGGTTACTACTTCATTTTGACAATTTTAAAGACATGCAGTTTTGTCCCTTCGTCATAATTTGCTACCATTACGTAAAAGTAACGTGAACTAATTAGAACAACCTAAATACATTTAGGATATTGTAACCTACATTCTAAAATCAGAATAACCTAAATACATTTAGGATATTGTAACCTACATTCTAAAATCAGAATAACCTAAATACATTTAGGATATTGTAACATTCATTCTAAAATCAGAATAACCTAAATACATTTAGGATATTGTAACCTACATTCTAAAATCAGAATAACCTAAATACATTTAGGATATTGTAACATACATTCTAAAATCAGAATAACCTAGATACATTTGGGATATTGTAACCTACATTCTAAAATCAGAATAACCTAAATACATTTAGGATATTGTAACATACATTCTAAAATCAGAACAACCTAAATACATTTGGGATATTGTAACATACATTCTAAAATCAGAACAACCTAGATACATTTGGGATATTGTAACATACATTCTAAAATCAGAATAACCTAAATACATTTAGGATATTGTAACATACATTCTAAAATCAGAACAACCTAAATACATTTGGGATATTGTAACATACATTCTAAAATCAGAATAACCTAAGTACATTTAGGATATTGTAACCTACATTCTAAAATCAGAATAACCTAGATACATTTGGGATATTGTAACATACATTCTAAAATCAGAATAACCTAGATACATTTGGGATATTGTAACATACATTCTAAAATCAGAATAACCTAGATACATTTGGGATATTGTAACATACATTCTAAAATCAGAATAACCTAGATACATTTGGGATATTGTAACATACATTCTAAAATCAGAATAACCTAGATACATTTGGGATATTGTAACATACATTCTATGATTAAATTAAAATTAACGTAAATACATTAGACATACATTATCAAAATTAGGACATGTTTATTTCAGTAAATCCATTAAGCCTTGCGGCCCATGAGGACATTTACACGTATGAACACAACAAAAAACAATTGTACATGCACATATATACATATATACATAATATACAAACTATATCTGTGTTGCGGAGAAGGCAATTGTTATAAATATATATACATACATTGTTAAAATTGATTGTAAAGATATAAATCCATAATTTTTGTGATAATTGAAAATTAAACAATTTATAGACACATAATATACGATTCAAAAGATAAGTATTATAAATAATAACCGGATATAACATTCTACCGAAACGAAATATAGAATATCTCAGGTTTTATGATTAATTTATAAAGTAAGGAAAAAAACAACAAAAAACAATGGATGAAAAAAAAACACAAAAAAACAGTTTAACTACACATGCGTAACAATAGACTCATTATATAACGAATGTCAGTCAAATACTGAGACTAATTAAACTATATACACAAATAACTTACAGTACATTATAAACAAGACAGACACTTGACTCCAAAATGATAAGTGACATACTACATGTATTATTAGTGTAACTATATAATTACAATTGCGAATATGTATAATTATAAATATCTATACATTTAATCTATAATATATTATTGAAGTGAATGAATTAAAATTACATCAGTCGAATATAACAAGTGATTACATCTGATTTATTGAACTAAGTAAATTACAATTTATACAATTATCAATAAAGGAAGTATTATGTATACATTTATAAAACTGAACTCAAAACTGAGTAATGTTATAATAACATTCATTCTGACCTTAAGGAGACTTAATTATTTTTAAAACAAAAACATTTATGTACGTAGCACGCAAGCTTCCTCAAAACAGTTTCATTTTGACTTGATAAAAGTTCTATAAATTTTCCCATGCAAGGCCTCTTCCAGTAATATGTATTTATGTATTGCTTTCTTAAATCATTAAAAAGTTCGCATTCAATAACAAAATGGTATTCATCATCTAATTTATTACATACTGAGCATTTACGATCATTATATGGAATACTCTCTGGTCTATGCCATCTACCAGTTTCAACCGTAAGTCGGTGAGATGACATACGTAATCTACTAAGAGAAGTTCTGTAGTCCTGATTTTTAATGATATTTAGATATTCTTTAAAATTGCAATTGTAAGCAAGTTCACGGTATAACAAAGCTCTGGTAGAGTTCCTTAAGTTTGAAATTAAAATCTGAGTATAATTATCGTGTAGTCTTTGTTTAACCAAACTAGCAAAAATCTTTTTGTTACCAACTCCTTGAAAAAACCATACTTCATAGAAACCTAGAGACGATAATAAATTCCGTATTAACCCTGCCCAGTTAGATTTATTCGGATATTTTTCTAAGTCATTAACTAACATATTGTATATTATTTTTATATATTTACTTTCAGTGGAATCAATTATCTTAAACCAATACAGTATTATCTTATAATATCGGCCAACAATCAATGAACGTCTCCCTAATTCCCCATATACAAAATCATTTTGAGTAGAACGTTTTACGCCTAATACTTTCTTACAATATTGTGTATTTACGCGCTCGATATTTGTTGCCGGATGAAAACCCCATACTTCACACCCATAATTTAAAATTGGTAAAACTAGCTTGTCAAAAAGTTCTAATCTGTGCTTAATGCTAACATTTCTGTAATTGTAAAGGTATTGAGCAATCTTAAAAATGGCTTTTCTTGCCTGTCCTGCAAGAGTTATTTGCGCTTGGTTAAAGGACCCACCCACAGTAAATACAATACCTAAATAAGTATATTTATTAACTATTTCTATGAATTTATCCTCATATGTAAATTGCAAATTATGCGGCACAATACCACCATTTCTAAAAATAATAACCTTTGTTTTATCAGTATTCACTTTCATTTTCCATTTAGTACAATAATCTGATAAAATATTAAAACCATATTGAAGAGCTTCTGGACTTTCAGCGAAAAGAACTATATCATCAGCATATAGTAACAAGAATATCTTAAACATATCAATGCATATTCCTTTAAAACCATCCAACATTAATTTTTCTTCAAGATCATTCAAAAATAGAGAGAATAAAAGAGGGGACAAACATTCCCCTTGGCGGACACCAAGTAAACATGTAAAATCACTACTTAGAGTATTATTAATTTTCACTCTTGATTTAATTGAGTTGTACATACTTTGAACTATTGATAACATCTTACCACGTATACCTAATTTAATTAATTTATACCATAAATTTGGCCTAACAATATAATCAAAGGCCTTACTAAAATCAACAAATCCGCAATATAACTTTTTATTATTATTAAGAATATGAGATATAAGCCCATTTAACACAAAAATATTATCTACTGTGCCCATGTTCTTTCTGAAACCAGCTTGAGCTTCTATATAGACAAAATAATGTTCAGCCCAATTATCTAATCTGTTACTTATAATTCTAGAAAATAATTTTCCAAGTGTACTTAGCAGCGTTATGCCTCTAAAATTGTTTGGATTATTAATATTTCCTTTTTTGTATAGGGGAACTATAAAGCCTTCTGACCAGCTTTCTGGAAAGATACCAGTATTAAGAACTTTATTAAAAATAGCATGAAGACAATTAACCATTTCATGTTTACCATATATAAAGAATTCATTTAGCATATTATCCGGGCCGGCGCTGCGTCCAGATTTTAATTGTTTTATTGCATATTGCAAGAAGTACCAAGGTATATCTCATGTATGTAAAAGTGCTTGTACAATTTGTGTTTGAAAATGGAAATTTATTTTGGTTTATGTTGAGACTTTTAGAAGTTACGTGTAGTTTTATCTTCATACACTTTGGTTGAACTTGGAAGACAAGCAAACACAGTCCGTGTTTCCATTTGTGATTTTGTTTCTAGATCGCCTTGTTAGTTATTGGTTACTAGGATAAATTCCATAAAATAAAATATCTTCAATCATATCGATTCGTTTACCATGAATAGAAGCTGAAAGATGTAATTTCTCATATAACATACGTCGATCATCATAATCATCATCATAAGCTTCTTTACCCGCTTTGGGTTTCTTGTACATGGGAAACACTTTTAAATCTTTCAATAAGTCTGATGCTATATTTTTGTCAGTTTTTTTATAAACCTGCTCATATCCTATCACCATAACTTGGCGGGTATTTGACACGTAGTCCCGAACAAGTTTTGCACATTGCTGTTTCAGCATGGTACATGGGATATAATGGGAATACAAGAGTAAAATACTACGTGTTTCGCTTCCAAATCTTTCAGAAAAGTCATTACGCATATCATCAAGAAAGCTTTCTCTCGTACTTTCATTTCTCGGTTCATGGTCTTCGCCTAGTATATTTGAAAGTATACTGCGGTCAGGATCCAAAAGTCTGCATTCACCGTGAACAGAATGTCGACCTTCACCCTCATTTAGTAACACAGCAAGTCTACCACGACAGATAGCTTGGTCATACCTTGAATCATCCCCTCGTTCTGATTCAACCTTCGCCTTTAAAAATGTTGTTATGGCTGAAAAGTCTTGACGCTTAATTTCTTTCTCTGTCACCAAAGCGGCTGCAATAAACTGGGAGCTCGTCTCAGAGAAATCGTTTGAATCATGCTCATCTCGAACAGTGTCTTTTCCAGCCTGTCGAATGTTGAGTGCTGTTTCTTTTCCAGCATGCCGTAGTTTATATAAGAACTTTTTCACTTTCTTATTTTTAATTCGATTCATGTTCTCAGCTTGATTTTAATTAAGTAATGTTGATCTTATCAACTCACGCAAGTTCTGAAAAAAGCCTTTCCACAATAGTGCAAGTATGATATTATTTACTATTAGTTTGTGTTTTCATAAGTATCTAAAGAAACAATCCTTTGACGATTGATTGATACCAAAGCTAAACATGTATATGTAATTGAAATATCTATAGATTACCTCGATTGGTTAAAAGTCCTTATTTACCACATTACAGTTTTAAAATGTTATATAAATCAGGTATTGCGTATTCTTAAGAAATACGACATAGAAAACATATTTATACACGTAAATTAATCTGATTGTACATACATATCAAAGTTCAAAATCAATATGTACAATGTAACGTAGTTTCAAACAATTTCGGAAAAAACATTTGGGTTTCTGTTGAACAGTAAAACATATTAGTTGTCCTTAATATTAACATAAACATGTACAATGTATATTAGTATATAAATAGTTCCGTACGAGCGTGTCAAATACAATGGTCTATACTTAGAAATACTCGTGTATCATGTCTAATTTAACAAATAATATCTTGAAGATAATAAGTCAACAATTGTAAACTCGTACATGTTTTTGTAATCTCTAGATTTTCTGTAAAAGTTGCAGGTGTTGTTAAGATTATGCAAGCTTGGGTTTCATTTCTGGTCTGATAATTATGTTCAAACAGGAATGATCTATCTAGCCATTGTCTATATGATTGTATTATTTATTGGATATGTGTGTTATCATTTGATAAGGAAGACACTGGTGTGGACAATGCTGTTGACACGATCCTATAACAGTTTGATAAGATAAAGAAAAAACTAGTGTCCTCATTTCGAGAAAAGGAAAATACGTATTTACGCTGATGTAAACCAAAAGTATTACAAGTACAGTGTTTATTTATTGTCGGTATGTCACAATAACGTCATATTAACATAATCTATGTATAGCTTTTGACCGACCGATCAACAACACGTGGACAAGTATTTCTGTCGATTCATTCATTTTAACGGAATAATCGTCGTTTTTGTTCAGTTTCCTCGCTTCGTTTTTCAAAAAACTCAACACGTGATATTCAGACACTGATTTTGTGAAAACGGCGTGGTTTGATAAAAAACGATTATTAGCCGCCGATTGCCGTTTTAAAGTTCTTTCATTTGATGTATACTATTGTGTAGAGGACGTCGTATTTAAAAAGTTTGAACCAAAAACAAACGACACCTACCTCACAACATTTTTCCGTCCGCCATCTTGTAAACGTCGTTGATTTTTTGCGTACAGTGCTACCACACAGTGAATATTTCGCTTGATAGACTAACTTTTAAACAATAGTTTCGTCCTGTTGACCCATTTTACATATGACAACATATACCAGACGGCTTAACTGTACCTGGAAAGATTATAGAGACAAAAAAAACGGGATTGTTCTAAAAATATTGATTGAACGCAGGAGCCGACTTTTCTGAGTAAAATATTTTCTATGTTTGAATGACTGAATCATGAAGAATCTTCATGATAACTGTACTCTACGGTCTTTCCTATGTATTGGTTTTGCACTTTAAAAGCGTACTACTCAAGCGTTTTGGCACTTTCTACTCGCACTGAACGATTGAACTCGGTGAACAAGCAGTGCACCTTTTTACCCATTGGTGTTAACGATTTTCACATACAATTTTACATATGTTTCTCCAGAGAGGAATTATTCTCAATCGCATGTAACTATTTATATGGGAGAACAATATAAATTATAGGTTGCATCAAAACCATAGTTTAACAAACTGTATTAACCTCTGTCCAAATATTTGAATGCATGAACACAGATTCAGTCTGCATAAATCTAGCGATTAAATTTCGCAAATGAATTTGCTCTCATATTGGCATGGTTTGTCTTCCCATCTGAAGTAATCAATTTGTTCATTCCGTAATCTGATACACTGTTCTCTGGTGTTGAAATTCGGATTGCCCCAAAATTCTGCTGAGCCCATTAGGATCGTTGTGCCATCGGAATACTGATATGCATCATTTGCGTTATTGAAAACTCCATAAAATATCCATTTGGACATATATAGATGCTAAAAATATTCAATAATCGATACGATAACATTTTCTTATTCTAATATTGTCGGACGGTTAGTCAGGTATTGATAGATTTTCATGATTTATCATCTGAAAGGGTCAATGCAAGAAGGGGTTATTTCCATTTTCCATTTACTAAAAGAAGGAGATGCACTCATTCCTTCAAATATGTTAATGGTAAATTTATTTCCAAAAGTTTTATTAGAAACAAATTATACAATGTATAAGAAAGTTAATGCATGTATTGGTCTTGATATGTGTACCTTGAAACTTTGTATTAAAACTCATGAAGGTATGACAGATCAAGTTATTTTTTCTGACAAATGAGTGGTTGTGGTCTCAGACTCGTAAGCAATAGCCCCTCCCGCTGTGAATTCTAATCTCCCCCGGGACCAAATTGCACACCTGAGGAAGCAGTCCATCTAGCTCGTGGATGGTTGGTAGTATAATCAAGGTGTACGCCTTGGCTCTTCATCTGTCGTTAAAGCTAAAAAAGTCGTGAAATGACCCTGGCTGTTGGTAAGATTTTAAAACTCAGAGCATAGAAGGTTACATTGCAGATTGTTTTAGTTTGAACTAACGTAAACATGACTTCAACGCATCAGATAAATTATTCATCTGTGATGGCTCTCTTATCTGCACCAGTTGTCCATTGTTTGCCTGACATATTGTTTGTGCGTCATCTCGACTTCTCTTCTCAAAATGTATTTCTATTTCTTTCCCGTCAAATCCTCTAACAGTTTCATTACACTCTGGAAAGGAAAATGAAGATACATTGTATTGTTAACTTCCCCTAAAATACAACATTATTATATCCAATTTCCGATAAGAACGTTCATTTTGAATAGAGTTTTATTGTGCTATGCATTAACCAGTACGCCCAGCACCATATGGAAAACTTGTGGACCTTGGAAGTGTGAGCTGAAATCTTGGGCTAGGTACATATTCTTTGTAATTATTTGGTTGAAGACACCCTGCTTATTTTATTTAAACGTTCGAGTTATTTATTAGAAGTGATTGGCAGTTATTTAACGAAAACAGGTCGTGGTACTATTCTTCTCACAAATGCAGAAAAATATAAAGAAATCATCATGGTTACAGAAAACTTAAAAAATAAGAAAAGAATGTTTGTACTTTGTACTAACATTCTTACATATTTATTTTTCATTTTAAGAATCTACAGACCAAATATTTTTGTAAGATCACTTACAACATTATAAAAGCAACACATTTTCGAACCAATTTGATAAAATTATTTTACGTTTCAATTTAATAATGAAACAAGGTACAAGAACTCTGTGTATTGGGTTCCCAAAAGCTTTTTGATGTTCGCTTTGCTTAAAGTTGGCAATGTTAGCTTTTAAAAAGCTAGAATGCGAATTGCTTGGTCCTAATCTCCCTTTTAAAAATGGAGAGACGGAATAGATAAGATGGTCCAATAGTAAAAGGTTTACAAACCAATCAATATCATCAATAAAAATCAAGAAACTTCAAATGAGTTGGACGACCATCAGAAGTTCAATTGATATGTATGAAAATATTCAAACAGTAACATCTCAGGTAGTAAAGTCCCATCGATTGATTATATTCCAAGTCTTAAATAATATATCATCCATATATATACGTGTACAAACATACCATTTCGCCTGTAAAATAGTGTTCGATCATGCCATGTCAGCGAGACCTTCTGTTCCATCACCGTCAAATGGGTCGCTACACATCACACATGTTTTCTTGTCTTGATGGTAGAAGAACCCATCACATTCATCACTTTCTGTACATAAGCTAGTGCATTCAAGAACTGATACCATTTTACACCCTTCCAGAACAAAATTGCCAATACACACGAAGTCGTTTAAAGAACCACGGAATTACTTCCGTGAAAGAACCATCCACTGTGAACATAGCACGTTTGAGAAAGACGTCAGAAGAATGACAAACATTCGGTATAATTGTTAAAATTACAAAAGATAATACGAACTCAAAATTCATATTTTCATTGAATTCCTCATCTTCTGTTGATAACAAATAAGAACTTAACTACATATACCTAGAACATTGTATCTCGCGAGAGCTGGAGACCATAATGGATATATGTACGGGTATCATACATTTTAAACATACGTAAGGTCAAACAAATATACATAATGTACTAGTAATATTCATGTTTACAATCACTCGATCGATCCTTATGTTTTTGGCGCCGAACTAAAATTTCCTACAGTAATTAGACCTAAATAACAATTATATTATGTCTATCCTATAATATTTGGTTAAATAGTAACCGAAATATGACTTTTTGTCCTACCTAACAGTCTATTTACAAACAAAGTCTACCGAAAGTCATTATTGTCCGTTGACACATTTATGTTTGGTCTCTAATGCAGAGTGATTTAAAAAGTCTAATCGATGTATTGATTCATGTTTTCAGCCAATTGAAACCACTCAGGCATTCCCGTCACTCAGAAATACGCCACATACGTTAGGGTTACAAGTGTAGGGTTACAAATTTGGGTTATGTGGTTTCTGGTCACTACTTTTTCAACACTAGGCGCTCGTTTTCAAGAATCGTTCTCAGAATTGCAGACTTTCAAACGTGTATATCGTTCGCAATTGACGAAAATGGGCCTTAAGTTTCCACTGTAAGAGAAACTGATTGTTTCCTTCGTTGGATTCCCAGGTTCAGCCACCATGGAAAGTAGCCCGTGATCAACAGTAACAATATGGCGGCCTTCCTATTATGTCCAAGTCATTTTCTTTTGACAAACACCGAGGAGACCCGATTGGTTTAAGTAAGTAGATACAATGTATAATTATACTAGTATTTGTATGGACAAGACATTGACGCACTGTCAAAACTCCGGAACCTAACAAGAGATGTTTGTGTGCTTCCATGTAATAAACCTTGACTTAACAAAATATTTTTAATTATAGACTACACCCAAGACTTGTGAATATTGTCACAACAATTGTATCGCGTTAGTTTTACACGTTCTTGTATTGAAAAAAAATCAAATAATTTGAATTTAAAGCCGCCATGTCAAATAGATATTAAAACTTCATGAACTATTCATGAGTTTATTAATTCCTCCGAGGGGGTAGTGTTCACTGCAGTTTTATTGAATGTTTGAATGATTTATTTAATGTGTTTTCATTATCTAGAGTACAATAGACTTACCTTTTTATTATTAATAAGCCTATTGTTTTCTGCAGAATGCAAGTGAGGCATCTGAAGGGTCGCATTCAGAACATTGTTTGACCCATGCAGAGGAAGGTGTTTTGTGTTTCTTTGTAGTTACTGGTGTCACCTATCAATGCACAGTGTAAAATACTATCACAGCATTCTGTAGTTTACTACTGGATTATTTTTTGAAAGCTAATATACGACACAGTCCTATGACTTTTGCCATGGGAATATGGTGTATTAATAATAAAATAGGTAATTATTCAAAGCTGTCTAGCTGCCATTTTAAACAACTTTAAAGCTTTTTAGATATAACTTTTGACTTTCAAACGTAAACTAGAAATTAAGATCAGCGACAAATCAAATAGTTTTCTGTGGCCAGATATTTTACAGACCAGTATTGTTAAGGACGTATTTTTCTGCAGCAGTTGAGATGCTGAATTTATTTCGTTGTATTTCTATTTAAAATGCTGTGAAACAATATCTGTTAAATACGCAAAATTGCTAAAATATCCACTTATTACAAAAAAGAAACTAATGATTTTTAAGTGTTTGTCAATATTTTAATATCTAGGTCGCCATTGTGTTCATGTATTCTTTTCAGTTTGTGCATGTGTTGTTTGAAGGCCACGTTGTAATTTATGACATCATATATGTTTGTATATAATATATGTCTATGTATAGACATATAATAATATTCTTTACTTAATGAAGGTAACATGTATATACATGTAAATGGAAAAAGTTATCACAAAATTTCATCGTGCGTAACACTGCCGTGCACCAAACAAACAGCAATGGCCGCCGAAATATGATGTCGCGTGATTCAATACGACTCTTTGATTGGACTGTGATCTGGGATCATTAAGTGGGAACAATAAATCTGAGAGGGGTACTTCAATTGCTTCGAATGGTATTAGGTTCGCCATTGTTTTTGTTGTTGTTGTTTTGAAAAATACGGACACTGACGTAAATAATCTTTAAAAAAACTAAATGAGTTCTAGAAGCTACAGCTTTTCGTGAATAGTATCCGTACATAAATATGTTCTCTTAAAACACTCATGCAGTTGTAAATAGTGTTGCATAAAGAACGATTTGTCAATCAGGTATTGATATATACCTCCACAGCTTACTGCATTCCAATTTACCTGCGGCCTAAGACAACTTGTTTATACGCGGGAGTTAAATCTAAAAGCGGATGGAAAATGTAGCCCTAGTCTGGATTACCTGCCCCTCATCACTTCGTTTGGTCAGGCACACGTTATTAATGGCTGCGCCCAGTACCAAACTATAAACAATGTCGGTTGAGTTATTTTTTGATTAAGAAGTTACTAAAATACTATAGTACGACGGGAACCAGACTAAATGTAGCCCTCGCTGTTTCCGGGTATTATTAGTATCACTCAAAAAGTCTGAATTTGTTGATTTTCAATTTCCGAGTTATCTCCATTTTATTTCTGTCTATAGTTTCTATACAGGTTGCTCACAATTTAATATTCATTATTTGAATTTAGATACACGGGAATAATTCTTAGCACGTACAAATTATTATTCAGCAACATAGTTCCCACATCTTGCTTGGCAAATTCAACAGGAATTGATAGAAGTTATTTATATTTTTGTGTTGATAATTCTAAATATAAGATATTCATATGTGACAACTTCATTTTCTTAAACTGATATGCTTATATGACATTAACAACTTCATAATAAGTTAAGTTTTATAAAACGAGATATTTAATAACCAATTTTCAGAATTTTTCTATTAAGCGCATAAGACATTTGCCAAGCAAGATGGCCACCAAGGGAGGTAAATATTGTAGATGTGGAAACTATGTTATATGTGTATACTGTAGTAACAGAGATAAATAAATAATTAAATTTGCAACTCGGTTAATTTAATATGTGTATCCTTCTCCAGGAGCACAAGCGCAATTTATTGCTGAATGATAGAAACTGATGTGCTATTAATAATTTTCAGTTTAGTCATATTGTATGAACTTGGAAGAGTAAATTTTGTTCAAAAGACGACATAATTCAAATGCATCGCGCCTAAGTAGACCTGTACAATTTCAGATAAGTGTCGAATGTTTCCGACCCGTTAATAGTCCGTACGTGTTGGCCTTTATCCAATTTTATTGCAAAAACTATAAATTTGTGGAAAAAACGACCACCGACCGGCTGAAGCGCCCGGATGATATAAACTTGAAACAAAAACTGATTCAATTTATTAGAAGAAAAACGTCCTGTTTCAGTATTAAAGAAGCAGGTAACATCATTTAATGTCTGTATAGAAAATGATAATACATTGACAATGGTTAAAAACTTGGGATTTGCATAAGATTCAACACACTCCAGAATGTGTTGACAAAGCTTGATTAGGAAAATTTCAATTTTATATGATAATCGATTTAATCTGTAATTTGTTAAAATATTTGTGATCGACTGCATACAAGTAACAAGGTCTACATCCCTGTCAGTTCTTTGACCCAGGATGATCCTTCCTCCTTTTAATAGGCTGATTTCCTTGTTTGTGTCTTAAGACCCTTGAAACAAAAGGGTCCAGATTCAGTCTGACACAGTCTTTGGATTAGTTTTTTTTGTGGCAAGTTGCCCGCCAATATACTTCATGAAGAAAACTCTCAAAAAATAGGTTGTCTAAATGAGGACTTAAAAAACACCCTTCAGGGAGCCCGACAACCGACTAATTCACAGACTGCTGACATACTCAAAAATGATGTTTTTGCAAGCATAGGGGGGAGGGCTAGGTTATATCAGCCTTTTTGCTTTTGGAGTAATCACATGCCTGAAAAATGACCTCGACAGGAAGATAAATAAAATAGATGAAATAATTGCAAAATTGAAGAATTATAACTGGGTGTTGTGGTTCTTTCGAATTAGTGATAATATGTACCAAGACATGAGTCATAAATAAACTCATCTGATTATCTACAAATTACAATATCATAAGAATATTAATGTCTTGAAGACTTTCTTATATGCACATGACAATCACACAGTTTGATATAATGATAAACAAGTTAAACTTCTGACTTCAAGTGTTTTTATTTTCAGGTCATTTTTTAATACCTAGGTTGTTAAGTATTTTGGGAAGTTCCCAAAATACTTAACAACCTAGGTATTAAAAAATGTTCCGAACATGACCCATTTTGGTGCATTTTTTGGTGTTTTGTTAAAAATTGGGAAAACAATTTCCTTCTTTGTTTGATACTTGTAAACTGTATCTTCCCGATTTGAAAATGATCCCTTATCCAATTTCAAAAGAAAGAAATTCCCAGTCAGGTGCATTTTTTTTTTTGTAAAAGAAATATTTTTATCAAATTGATTGCAACATTTAATACTGGAATGAAAAACAAAGAAGAGTAGTTTGGGTCAAAACACCTCAATTTTTTCCCTATTTGTCCGATACCGGTACCATTACCAATCAGGCAATAAAAATTTATCACTGAATATCAGTGTGGGGAATCCACGTGACCTAGTGACGTCACAATGTTATCGTTACAAGCACTTTTTCTGTCAATTAAACTACTACTAGGAAAACATCACGTAAGTGCTTTAATTTTCGTTTTCTTCTAAAGCCACATAACTGTTGCAACTCCTTACATAAAGGGCTACCTCCGGTTCAGAATGTTGTCCCTGAAGACCCTCTACTTTTTTACTTTTCTTGTCCAAACCGTTTTCTAAAATTTTCTTGTAAAAATAACGTTCATTTTCATAACACTGCGAAACGGTTTGGACAAGAAAAGCAAAAAAGTAGAGGGCCTACAGTGACAAAAATCTGAACCGGAGGTAGCCCTTTATGTAAGGAGTTGCAACAGCTATGTGGCTTTAGAAGAAAACGAAAAATAATGCACTTACCTGTTGTTTTCCTAGTTTAATTGACAGAAAACGCGCTTGTAACGATAAAATTGTGACGTCACTAAGTCACATGGATTCCCCACACTGAATATTATTAAACCAAAATTATGTAATAATATGAACCCATCTATCTATATGAACAGTTTTGCAAACTTGAAATCTGAATTCATTAATTGTTAACATAGAAATTATTTGAATGTACAGTACAACCTCTGTAGAGCAACACCCTGTGGGAGCTGCAAATATAGGCCATTGTTTAGAGGTTGGTGCTCTACAGAGGCTAAATTTATTGTAAATATCAACTAAAGGGAAAAATTGAAGGTGTTGTTATGGAGAGGTTGTTGCTCTACAAAGGGCTGCTCACGAGAAGTTTTACTGTACTGATTAACTAAAGGTTGTCAATGTCAAGTCTTATTTGTTTACAGTGTGACCAGACCAAGGACTCCTCGATGCAAGATTTTATCTCCATCTACTTTTATTGTGGCAAATGACAATCAGTGTTACATTCATTATATTTGACGAAGTTCAATAATAAAACTTTAGTGCAGTATTTTATTACATGGATATTTTGTATAAAATTTGCAATAATTTGGAGAATAGAATTTAAATAAATACAACAATTGCAACTTTGTAGAAATGTTCTTTTCATTTATAATTCTAGGTTTGACATCACAGTTGGAATTGAAGTTACTAAGACAACTTTGTTGCAAGTTGAAAAGAAAAGACTGAGAGATCCCAGTCTTATCTTTGCAGGTATTTGTAAAGTGGTTGTACATAGTGCAATGGAAGAAGCATACATTTATATATGAAACAGTTTCATGATAAATTTATGCGATGTAGCATAATAATTTGGCTTTAAATTCTCTTGCAAAATCATGTATGAGGAATGAAATTTTGTTCCATTACATAACTGGAGTAAATAAGGTGTAAAAAAATATTTTGAAAATATCTTGCCATAAATTTGCTGTAATTGCAGCTTTGTTGGATGATTACAAAATTAATGTATATTCATCATTTAGTTTAGAAAACCACATAACTTCAGTTGTCATTCAGTATGATCTGTGATACAAAAATTGATGAGAGTCCAGCCATGCCTTTTCTTAAAGAATTGCATGAATGGAATCATATGCTACAAAATTCTTCCAGTACTTTTAAATATTTATTTCTATTGAGATGTACAGTACTGAATGAAATCTCCATCTATTGGACTTTTTTTTTATTGGCAATAATGTATATAAAATCCAAATACCTGCAAGTTACTAACCTTGACAAGTACATGGATTTCTGCACTTAAATATATTGTTGTTTAGGAAAAGGGTAAGACACTGGGGTGGGGTGTATTACACTAAAGATGCAAATTTGGGGAATATATTCACAATGCAAATTTTATAGAGGTGAATATCAGTGTTACTTTCTTAGTAAAAAATACTGGCACGGGGTAAATCGATATCTGTTTTGTAACTTAATTCTAAGTCACATGCTGTTATGTCTGTATCCACAAAGTCCATTTTTAATATAAAATCAGTACCGGTATTTATATTGCATATTCTTGACTATTTAAAATTTGCATGTTCATGATGACTTCATCGTTTAAAGCATTTTAATAATTTTATTTTGTACAGAAGTGAGATAATATTAAAGTATTTGGTATGCACGTATCTTGAAATATGTCTCCAGGAAGTAAAGGGGTTTACTAGTAAAATGAAAAAAAAACAGTCCATCTCAATAGAAATGTTATGTTAATGTACATGTATGCTGCATTGTATCTAGTAAAAATACAATGCTGTTTTATACATACTTCAAAATAATTTAGGGGTCAAGCAATTTACTAGCATCCTGAAACAGTTTTCATTCCTTTGACCAGTCAATGAACAAGATGTAATGCTAGTTAGTGAATGTCTGATAAAAATGTTAAAAATGTTTTGTAAGTTTTGTAGTTCATCATTATTAGCCTAGCTAGAATTTGCTCTTTAATCAGTACTGTTATACATTTCTCAAAGGACAGGGGTCTATAACAGTGGCCTATTAAATGTCCCTTCTCAATTGAAAATTTCTTCAAAATCCTGCAGTTTTCCCAAATATCCAAACCTACACAGTCAGCTTTTTTATTTCCCAAATCAGCAATTTTAGCGATACTTCTTCCTAAAATCCACAGGCTAAGGCCTCTTTCCAATGATGAGAGAAAAACCCTTGAAGGATATCCATCTGGATAATGAAAACCTGGTTTTGTGATCATTCCTGTAGTGTTTCATACCCATGTCCTATCAGGCTGTTTTATTTTTCGCGTTATATATGTTTCATCAATTTTCAAAACCATTATGCTTGTCATATAAGAAAGGAGAAAAACAATATGTGATAGGGCTGTCCCGATACAGATCTCAGCCGATACGATACGTATTGCGATACGGTATCAGCGATATGCGATATCAACGATACGATATAAAAGTATTTCAAAGTAATGAAAAACGTTGTAATATTAGTGTTTTGGGGAACGATGCACACTTATTTGGTGCTGCTAGAAAGTCCCAATTAATTGTTAAAAAGGTATAAAACTAAATTTGTCTTGAACTTCATATATATGTTAGTTGATATTGTGGAAACTAAATAATTTTGAGAAATATTAGCAACTTTTAATCTCTGTCCCATAAATGACCTTATATCAAGAATAGAACCTAGTCATATAAAATTGTTTAAAGAATCAGGGTTATAATTGTCAAATTCATTAACAGTACTAAATTAAAAATGAGCTTCTGAAACCTTCAACTTGGATGTTATGATGACGAGACATCATATGTGTTCTAAGGTTGCTAGTCTTGACATCGCGTTGACACCTATTATAGACAAGAACGTGCTTCTTTGTTTCATCAATCGGCGAACCACAATGCTGCCATATTTTGTTATGTAAAATTACATGGTAATACAATTTATAAGTTAATATCTAATTGACAAAATCTGAATATTCGCATCGAATTCTTTGTCTATCTTTACCTGACGCTGCTAATGTCTATGCATACAGTATGGAATCCTAGATATTAGTTGCGTAAGCATTGTCGACGATGATATGAGAGTAAATTCGCAAGTCTAGTTCAGTTGTTCAACATTCTAAAAGGTTTTCTAAATATAAATAAAAAACCGCGATACGGCCGATACGGGACCTCCCGATACGATACGCATATCGTTCAGCACTGTACCGGTACGTACCGGTACGCAGCCATATCGGGACAGCCCTAATATGTGACAATCATTTCTCAATTGGTTACATTTATGATGTTGGGTCTTCTTTCTTTCTGGTTTGCCAGTACCATTGTTTGAACTAATTATTTAAAAGGACTAGCCCTAATTATAAGTGGACTATTGAAAATAAACAATTTACCACTAGCCTAAATGCACAATTTTTTAGAAAGTTTTCTAGCCCGATAAGAAATTTACTAGCCCCGGGCTGTGGGCTAGTGGGTTAACGTACGTTTCAAACATATTTCTTTCATGATAGGTCTACAATTGACTGGTTTAGTTTATGTTAACTACAGTAGCACAAAAGATTGTTTACATTAAGAATGTATTAATTGTGTACGTTTCCAAATCTTTTCCAAAAATTTATTTGACAAGCAAAAATTTTGAACCATTTAAATTTTCTCTCATCAAAAATGGCTTGCATATGGTTTAATATGATATTTTTATTATTTTATGCATCTTGCGTTTCACATTACGTTTGTTTACGTTTTATGTCAGTTTTGAAGTAAGAAGTTACAAAGAGCCTGATAGGCCTGGGGCATTACATGGAATGGTCTGTCAACTTTGTGATTGGTCTATGAAGTTCTGACCCCTAAATTATTTTATGTATTGGTAATTCTATGTGTGTGATCTTTTGGATCATACATTCAGATGATTGGATTATTGAATTGAAAATGTATGTCCGGTCAGTTCAAGGAGTAGAACACAGGACCCTTAATCAAGGTCTTGTGTCTGAGACATTGATAAAGGGATCAGTGTTGTCAATGAAAATTACTGAAGATAATACATAGAATCAGGAGCATTTGTGCCTTCTCTCTGATTTTATTATCAAGTAATGAAGTTGTCAGTTAGAGAATGTTGTCCAGTGGTCAGGGCACTAGATTTGTAACCTGGCAATCTGGCTTTGAGGTTCGACCCTTCCATTAAAAAACTTGACAAAAATGCTGTTGCCGGATCCTTGTGGAAGGGTAAGTTAGTACTGGTTAGAATACTGTCCAGGAAAACTTGTTTGGTGAATTGGCCACCGGGTTGAAAATAAAGATAAATTTGTTTGGAGTGCTTCTACCTACTCACGAAAATCCTTGCAAATAAATAAATCAAAAAAGTTTGGGCATTTTTTTTGTACTCTTGTTACATATGAAATCCCTACCTACCTATCCAGTGCTATAATTCTAGGTTGGAGCACTCCAAACAAACTTATTTTTATTTTCAACCCCATGTGTAACTGAAAAAATGTTGAAAAACGGTATTAAATCCAAATAAATGAATTTAAATAACTGGCACTCTTATGAAAATGAAATGCTTCATTGTATTGGTGGAAAGTTAGAAAACAATTCAAACAACAGAGAAATAAGACCTTATGAAAGTTACAGATAAACAAATAATGTCATTACTTTGTGAAGCATGCCTGACAATATTTAAAATAATTGCCATTGTTAATAATGACAAATAACCTTGTAAACTGCTGAAACATTTAAATTGTTACATTTTCATTAAAAAATATTTGGTATGGCATATTCCTTCTATCAGAGGTGTCATCATGAGCTGGGGACAGTACTTTGATCAAACTGGAGGCTATTCGGAAAATAACCAGGGGTTATCCGCTACTAACAATGAATACTACCAGGATAGCCAGGTCAAGACAGCATCATACCAAGACAGTGGATTTACAGCTTTTGGACAACAGAAGAGGCCATTCGAAGATGAAGGGCTAGGATCTAAAAAGATGAAGACAGATTTTGGTGCATATGGTGAAGCTAGTAATCAGAATCAATCTGAAGGCTTAGACTGGTCAAGCTTGTCCCAGATTACTTCATGGGATCAGCTGTCTACACCAGCAACTAAACCAAAGCCCCGGGGAGGGTCGGGTGGTAGAGGTGGACGTGGCAGAGGCGGGGGACATGCTGGGAGAGGTGGCAGTTTTGGTGGAAACAGTTGGGGAGAATCAGCTGGTTCAGAAGAAGATGCCGGTCAGTTTATTGACGGTTCTTCATCAAATTCTTCTGGTGGATATGGCGGATTTGGTGGGGGTGGGAATTCATGGGATAATAAAAAGCGGGGTGGATCAGTGGGACAGAACCGTGGAGATTTTGGTAAAAGGGGAGGAGGAAATAGAGGGTTTGGTGGTGGATTCAGTCGAGGTACTGGAAACAGAGGGTTTGGAGGAGGTCAGGGTAATAGAGGATTCGGCAGAGGAAATAATAATGATAGAGGTCGTGGTGGAACTGGGAGAGGAGTCGGACAAAAGTATGGTTTCCTCCGTCCTGAGAGTGCTTCTATGTCACTTGTTCAGAAGGTAAGCTGTGTGCTGATACATACTGAAATTCATTATGAAGCAATTTGTTCAAAATATTAAAGTCTTGATCTGTTATCCTATTTCATTTACTGCAAAATTTTATTGTTGATATTAAAGATTTGTTGTTTATTCAGGTTTTTAATAAAAAAAATACTACTTGGACCATCTTGGCAGTTAAAAAGAATGATTTCTGATCATTGTAATTAAAAAAGTCTGTAATGAAATATTTTCAGAATGACAAAAGCTGAATAGATATGTCTGTTTTATTGTTTATCTATTATTTGTTGTCTGTTTTGTGTAGTTTGAGAAGTTAGGTGAGTTTTTACGAGGAGATGTATTGAGAGTGAATGCTATACAATCTCTGGAGAATGCATGCACATCACTTGGTTTAGGACTGAAGTGTCAGTACACGAATGATGAGTTCCCTAGGGTACATAACAGGTATGTAGAATTTTACTTAGGTCCCAAAGAAACAGAGCTTGTATAATTTACCGCATGCCCTCTGTTTAGATTTTTTATGATGACTTTAGAATAATGTTGTCCTTGATTGATTTCTTTGAGTTGTGCAGTATCTTAGATATAAATGCTATCAAATTGAAGTTAAAAGTTTGGCTTTTTTTTTCATTTTGATTTTTAGAAGTTTTTTCATTATTCTTTGGTAATTCACTAAAGTTGATTCTTGCTTAAAGTCAGATTTCTTCAGTATTCTGACTAAGTTAAGACTGATTGTGTCATTAGAGCACTTGTTCATCATCATCATGGATATAAGTATTACTATTATTTGATTATTCAATACAATTTTAGGCTCAGTCTGTTTAAGAAGAAAAAGTCAGCTGTTGTAATCACTGAGTTGTATGCGTCTGTGCAAAACTTTAATGTAGCTCATAACTCAGAAAGTATATGAGGTAGCAACAAGACATATCATAAGTAGAAAGATCTTACTGGGGCGGTGAACAGGCGGGTGTTGGCACTGCTTGTGGTGCTCTTGTCAGTTTTGAGACAGCCCTTTTTAACTGTTTTGGGAAACAGGTATCGGGTCCCTTTATTGGGGAAGTTTGTGCCAGTGAAACACTAAATTTGGGGATTTTTTAATGATGGGGATTTTTTTTCTCTCAGGGGGAAAAATATACTTTTTTACTTGGGGAACGGGGGAGAATACTGGACCCAAAAATGGCATAAAAAGGGTCTGTAAGAACATAATTATACCATTCTGTGTGATATATTGTTTGTATAATATCTCCTATATGTTTATTCTTCAGGCTGGTGTTTAGTGGCTCCCTGTGTATCAATGGTATATTTTTATCACGAGCCGTTGGTGTGAACAAAAAGGATCTAAAGCATGAAGTGTATAATAAAGCTCTGGAAGTACTGAAAACAAAGACTGTGAAAGATATTAATGAACTTAAGGATCCAGGAGTTGATACTGTCAAGTAGGTTATTTTTTTTACTGCAGGGCTCGAATTTAACTTTTTCTGTCACTAGCATTTTTTTGATTGTACACAAAATTTAAACTAGCAAAATTTGAAATCCACTAGCAATTTTTTCTCAACATTTGTTTTTCAGAAATATTCATGTTATAACAAAATAGGTTGTATTTTATGCACATGTAATTCAAATTGTATTGTAAAAAAATAAAGTAATTACTACACTTTCAATTCCACTCGCAAAAAAATGCCAGTGGTCGTAAAATGAACTAGCAGTTTGCTAATGTTAATTTCGAGCCCTGATTTTACATTAGTGTGCTGGTTATTAAATTTTGATGTCTTTACCAATTGATTGAAATAGAAAAGTAAATCATTGAAAATAATTTATTTTACTTATGCAAACTTATTAGTCCCCATCTGACAGGTAACCAGTTTTATTTTCTTATGGAAAACTTTAGGATGAAAAATTAGTAAATAATGAGCACTTATATATAACATGCCCTATATACTATTGAATATTATTGTTCATACAGAATGTGCATTGAACGTATCCTAAAACAGAGTCAACCAAGATACCAGGAGGGCATTGGTGTCCCTACAAATCATACCATAACAGAAGTTATTACCAAGATACAGGAAAGTCTCGATTCAGTGCGTCAGCTTCAGATTGGTTTGGGAAAATTACTGAGTTACCTAAAGGTAATCTTACTTTATTAACATTAAGACGTTTGCTACAGTTTCTAGTTTTTTGCACATAGATATATGCCCTTGAAATAACCACAAATCAGCCAAAAAATCAAATTCAAGGGCAGATAACTTATACGCCCGTTTGAAAAAGGGTCATGTTATGGGAACATCCATGGCGGGCGGATGGAAGGATGGAGTCCACAACGATGTCCGCTCTCTAATTCAGACAGTTTTATCCGGATCCTCGCCAAACTTAATGGAAATGTTTATGGCCATGAGATCTCAGTCAAGTTCGATAATCAGCCCAGTAGAAATATTAGGTAGGACATTTGCCCCCCTGTGCTTATTTCTAAGTGGAAATTTGCCCTTAAATGCTTATTTTTAAGTATTTTGTCCACTTAGAATTAAGCACTGCGGGGCAAACGTCCTACATAACTTTCTACTGGGAACCAAATGTCCTACACTCTATATTTTGTCTTACTCAAAGCTGGCCTTTGTTCAAAGTTTTGACTGTACTTTAAATTTACAATGATTTGTATCTTATTTTTTTAATTTAAATGTTCATTAAACCTTTACTAAATAACATTGAATATTTCTTAAGGGTCCACAAAAAATGCCAGACAATCCTATATCAAGGTTAGAGCAATCAATGATGGCATCTAAAAGTGGCTTACGTCACATGTTCCAACTAACTACTGTAACTGACAATGAGATACCTATGTACGAAGGAGAGTTTATATTAGGTAAGTTATTCTGTATGTTGTTAGGTAAGGAAAAGCATCAAATGATTGTATCTTATTGGTTACATTGTACCTTACATTATTCTTCAGTTGCAATATTGATATCTTCTTGTTGGAAACCACTGTGTCTAGAGCTCAGATATTCAGTATATATCATTGTCTACTGGACCATTTCCAAGTTTGTTTAAATTATGGCACTGGGATCAAAATGCGCTCTGCCCCAGGGTTTTCTTGATCTACATTTGGACTTGAATAGAATTTTTCTTTAAAACTTCTTGTCAGCAACTACAATGCCTAGAGCTTAGATATTTGGTCTGTAGCATCGTCATTGGACCTCTACCAAGTCTGTTCAAGTTATGCCCGAGGGGCAAAATTGGCTCCGCCCCAGGGGTCTTTTTTCTGGTGAGTGATTATAGGTCTTATAATATGCTCTCAGACAGCTTTTAGAGTTAATAATCAATAGATAGGCAATACAGTATATTCATGCTTTTCAATTAGGGCTGTCCCGATATGGCAGCGTACCGGTACAGTGCTGGACGATATGCGTATCGTATCGGAAGGTCTCGTATCGGCCGTATCACGGTTTTTTATTTTATATTAGAAAACTCTTAGAATGTTGAACAACTGAACTAGATTTGTGAATTTACTCTCACATCATCATCGACAATGCTTAAGCAACTAATATCCGGGATTCCATGCTCCATTTACAGACATTAGCAGCGTCAGTTAATGCTAGACAACGAATTCGATTCGAATATTCAGAGTTTGTCAAGTAGATATTGACTTATAAATTGTATTACGCCACCATTTAATTTTACATACAATACGACAGCATTTTGGTTTGCCGATTAATGAAACAAAGAAGCATGTATATAGTTGTCTGTAAGAAGTGTCAACGCGATGTCAAGCATAGTGGTGGGACTAACATAACATCCAAGTTGAAGATTACAGAAGTTCATTATTAATTTAGTATTGTTAATCAATTTGACAATCATAGACCTGATTCTTTAAACAATTTTATACGGCTAGGTTCTATTCTTGATATAAGGTACAGTCAAAACTCATTATATCGAAGTTCGTGGGACTTGCCAAAATATATATAAATAAACGAATTTCGATATAGGAATTTCGATACCCGTGTTTACATTTTAGAGCTAAAGTCAGTATGTTGTAATAATAACGTAATCGTGTTATTTAGTGTACGGGATTGTATCGGGTTATAAGAATACAGCATTTGTACCGGTACTTATACAGGTACTTTCGATATATTTGTTTTGCTAATATGCATAAGATAGTTTTAAATGAGCGTATAGCAGCATTGATAATAATTTGTTTCATCAACGAAGTTTGTATCAGTTTTATAATCGTGAAAATGGACACTAACATGTTTATACAGCTGTCAATAATTGAATATCGATTTTAAATTGTGTTTGTTTGCGGAAAAGGTGCAAACATTTCTTTTGAAAATTGGCAACATAATTGGTTCGACATAGATGGTCATTTTATAGTTGAAAATATTTGGTTCGGACCGAAAATCTACTTAGATATATAAAAATATCGAGAACCACGAATTCGATATACGTGCGTTTTTTTAATATGTAATAAGAAGGATAAAAATCGGGACTTTATCTTTACTTCGATAGAAGCGGGATTTCGATATATATAATGAGTTTCGACTGTAATTTATGGGACAGGGATAAAAACTTGCTAATATTTCTCATAATAATTTTATTTCCACAATATCAACAAACATATATGTGAATCAAATTGATGACTTTAAGTACAAGACGAATTTAGTTTTACACCTTTTTAACAGTTAATTAGGACTTTCTAGCACCAAACAAATGTGCAGAGTTCACCAAAACACTAATATTTTAACGTTTTTCATTACTTTGAAATATTGTAATATCGTATCGTTGATATCGCATATCGCTAGTACCGTATTGCAATACATATCGTATCGGCTGAGATCAGTATCGGGACAGCCCTATTCTCAACATTTCTGTTTTTATTCCATACATGTAAAAATCAAGTTATAATCGAATATAGATCTTTCTGTATTGATACAAATATTGTATCCATCATTTTTATTGATACTCATTCCTAATACATGTAATTATATAACAAACGATATGTGAATATATATATGTAATTTTTGGTATGACAATATTTTCAGAGGATACATGTATTGCTAGAGCCAAAGATGCTAACAAGAAAACATGTAAGCAAGAAACCTACGTTGCTGCCTTAGAAGCTTTAACCACTAAACAAGTGACAGAACTAGTTATTCCTGTGTCTCCTGGAGAAGAAATCAGTGCAGATGAAGAACATGAACAAAATGAAGCCATCGTTGCTGGTGTAGAACAGACTGATGGGGTTGGTAGTGTAACAAATCAATCACCTTCTCTTCTCTCTTTGTTGACTTTTATGGGTCCTGAATTTGAATGTACACTGTATATATTCATATTCGCATAGTGATTATGAATTAATAAGCGTGACATAGAACCAGAGATCGTTGTGAATCTTAAATTCATTTTTGAAACTGTAGAGCTAAAGGATATAAAGAAATGTAAATGTGATATTCATTCCTCCTTTGAAGAAAAGGTGGTGTATTGCTTTGCACATGTCGGTTGGCCCATTCATCCATAACCAAACTTTGTCCGACCAACAACTAGGGAACGATATTGCCTAACCTGCTCTGATTTGGTTTGGGAAGTTGGTTGTCACATTTAAATGACCCCTTGAGTCGGTGTGTCAAATGTCACAGTGACCTTCAGCACAAAAACCTTGTCCGACCAATGACTAGAGAACCATTTGGCCTATGGTCCTCAGACTTAGTTTGGAGGTTGGTCATTGCATTTAGATGACACCTGTTGACTTTAGTTTAATGGACCTTACTATCAAGTTGGCCTTGAGTGTGCATCAGTGTTTCAGAAACACTTCTTGTTTATGTTTTTATGTTCATCGAACACTGATGGAAATTGTTTGCATCCAGTTTGAGTTATAGAAGGAATTTCTGTGCTTAACAATCCTAAAATAATGTCTGATGATTGTGGAAGCTTTCTAAGTCTTGTTAGAGTATTTTCTTTTCAGAATGTCTTCTTTTTTATCTATTTCTAGGAAAGCCCTCCAGCAGTTGTGAAACCTTCATTAAGAGACGCTTCCATGGCTGAGCGCTTGAAAAATCTCGTCAATGTGCTGTCATGCTGTGCTTTCTCTGACCAGGTTGTTTTCTATATTGACAACTGTGTGCATAACAGCGGACTGACCAGTATGTGTATATACAAGAAAACAGACGTTGATTCAAAAAAATGTGTCGCTTGTGAATATTTCCTGGAGAATTTTTTAATTGCAGTTGGTAAGTGTATATGAATGCATTGAAAACGATGATGCCTATTAACAGATTGATAACTCATCCTTATATCTATAAATATTTTTATTTTATTCAAGAAAAAATTCATAATCTTGAGTGTGGCAACTGAAATTATTTTTGAATGTATCAACCAAAGCCTCTGGGTAAATTTCTGACAGTGATTTTGCATTAAATTATATATTTACCGTGCAGGTGTAGGAAAAACCAAGTATGAATGTACAAATGATGCTTACAGTACTGCATATGATGTTCTTACAACAAGTACACCTGAAGAATTGATGCTGAACTTCAGAAAATTACTACCTGATGAAACTACAGGTAAATCTCCTTGGTTTAATCTAATGGCCGGTATATCTTAGGTGCTTGGAAATTTGGAAACCTATTTGCATCCTCTATCGATATCTATTCTCAACTAACATATCTGTAAAAAAATGTTTAATACAATTAGCAGTCAAATTATACCTTATGTATTCAGTCAAAAAAGGCAGGCTACCTTGTGAATAAAGGTCATCATTGATTATTTATAAAAAGATGACCACAGAATAAAGGCCACCTGTCAATAAATGCAACATGCCTTTCCCAAGAGTGGCCTTTGTTCACAGCTTTGACTGTAAATCAATTGATTTAATAAATGTTAACATTTATAGTACAGTATATGTCCTACATTTAGAACAATTCCTAATTATTTGAAGAAAGAAAAGAAAGAACAAATACATATTTATTATGAAATCTCAGTAAGTTTTGTGTCAGAAGATTTGTTATATTCTTTGAGAACATAGAACTGCTATGTTCTCTGAGACCATAGAATGGTTATAATCATAATTAATTTTTATTAAATGCAGTCAAATCTGCGTGAGCAGCCACCTCCGAATAAAGGCCACCCTGTGAATAAAGACCATTCTTTTCAAAACTGTCATTGATTTTTTAAAACAATTCGACCTCCGAAAAAAGGCCATCTGTCAACAAAGGAAATATTTTGTCTCCCAAGGGTGGCCCCTGTACGCAGGTTTGTATGTACATTAGAATACAGTCCTGCTGTAGTTTGTTAAATGACAACGTTGTTTTAAGATAGTAAAGTTGCATCCCAGTTAATCTGTTTGAACATTGAATTGTTAACTTAGGCTCTCTCTGTATGTGGTTTTCTATTTTATTGAACATAATGAATTTTAATTTGTAGGCCCACTTGTGCTAGATGTTGTTGTTAGAGGTGAGAAAGGGGCCATCAAGGAATCAAATATGCCATTATTACATCGCCATGGTTTTCAATCTGTGGAAACAACAAAGAATGTTGGTGACATGGTGCTTGTGGAGACATCTCTATGGCAACAGGACAGGAAATCATACGCATTTGCTATTCTACAAAAAAGTGCATCAATGAATGGAATGTTGCTTCAGTGGAGCTTTTCTTCTATTAAACCTCCAAAAGCTAATTATAAACATGAGAACCGACCTGTTAGCAAGCACAGGTACTAATTTACTAATTCCACTCTAAAACTAAAACTAAAATTTTTTTATAGAAAGTTTGAGAGAGGTGTAGTGGAGTCACTGTCAGTCGGGCAATCCATCCGTCCGTCCACATACAATATCATCAGTTTGTGGAGCGAACTACTTCCACATTCCTTAAGGGATTGCAGTGAAACTTGAAATATATTATCACAATTAAGTGTAGATGTGCAAGACACAATTTTCATGCCCAGTGATTCACTCATTCCAGAGTTATGAGCCCTTGAACTTAGCTGTGTAGTGCACTATCGCATTCTTAGTGTCAAAGCGGTGGCGGGGGTATTAGTCACCTCTGTTAAACTTGTTACAAAATCGACGTATCTATGTTTTCTAATTTGGATTCATTATCTTTGTACAGATGTGAGATATTTTTGAAAGATAAAAAAGTCAGTGAACACAATGGATATGGTAAAAACAAGACCAGGAACTTCGCTTCATCAGATATTCTCTTCCGTCTCTTTGACAGCAATGACGTTGTCAAGGTATGTAGTACAGTAATTAGACTGTCGTCATGCATTATGTTAACATCACATTTCTGTCATGGTATTATCAAAAATTGTCTACCTGAGAAAATAATGTCAACCAAGGCAGCACTGAAGTCAACATTACTTTTTTGAGAGCTGGTGATTTTAAACAAGAAAATTATGAGTTATTTAGTATTCTTTTTGAAAACAAACAGAAAGCTGATATATTTACATCAAGCTCATGGAGTTATCTATATTCCTACTTGCTGGCTTCAGTAGCCTTGACATAATGGATAATTCTGGAAGAATCTTCAATTCAGCTCTGATGTTATAAAGAACTGTTTAATGCTGAAAAAATGATTGAATTACCTAAATCTATTTTGGCTGTATGTTCATCATAAGTGCGTATGTGATTTGACAGGGTGTTATTGAAATTGTTGCCTGTTCAGGTATAGAAGAGTTCACATTGTAAATAGAGCTGAGGTATAATAAAGTAAATAATTGCATAGATCTTTGTTTAAAATTATCGTGAGATTAAGGATATGAGAATCATTTCTGTCTCTTTGATAAGTTTTGATCAACATGTCGTAGGATTGATATTAGTTTTATAACAAGATTAATTATATATATTTTAGATTGTTCAGCTACCAGACGAAGAAAGATGGATTCCGTACACAGATATTGAACTGGAAGCCTCCAAACTTAGAAGAGAAGCAAACAAGGCAGCAGCATCGATGTATGACGGCAATAGAACTGCAGATAAGTACATAGTGGATGCTGTTGTTGAAAGAATCAAAAGATTTTTCCCAAGGAACGACTGTCAGGAGCTTCTTATAGGTCCAGGTTTACCAGACCTGGAAAGAGTTGAGATTCTAACCTATGTTCAGACGAGCAATTTGATTATGGAGCAGAGGCAAAAAGCTGGGAAGACGTACAGCGTGATATATTGTCAGCCAGACATGAGACAAGTGGTGGCGGCATTAAAGAGCATGTCCCCGAATGCGACATACGGAAAATTTCAGTTGGTACCTAAAGTGGAATTACCAAAACATTCAGACATCTTCAAAGGAACTACCAAGTCGCAGTCTATTCCGATCTAGTACACTTTGCATAGTCTTATCTGGAAAATATGTTCACTGTAATTTGTCACAGTCTTATAGGCTCTGAAGTCCAGACCCCGAGGTCTCCAAATAACAGACAGCTGTAAATTGTTATGACTTGTATTCAAGGGAAAATTATTGTATTTAATGCATCATATTTTATCACTGTCATGTTCTCTATATGTAGAGTACGGCATATTTTGAAATGTGCATTGATGTAGTGACTTTTCTAACATACAGACTGGGCAACACAACTTACAACGTTGCAATACTCTGTTTCAGTAATTTGTACATTCAGACAAGCTGTACATTCATTTATAAATCTGTATTTTAAATTTGTATAGGATAGATTATGAGGGACCGTAGTCAATGAAATTTAAAGACGAGTGAAGCAAGCCAAGAAATTTCATAGACAACAGTTACTAGTGGTGGGTCTGAATTAGACAACATTTATTCAAAAGTGTTTATAATATAGACAATGAAAAAACAGTAATCTACATAATTTAGCAAACAGCTGTTGGCTGATTTGTATCAACTGTGGTTTAAATAACAAATAAATAACTTTGCCTCATCTAATCCCTCACCTGTTTGTCCTGAGAATTGCTCACGCCATGGATCCATATAGAGCCACGGTAAATGGCTTATTGAGAAATATATCCAACACTTCTGTGCGTTGATTGGTCAGTTGACAAGTCTTAGTCAAACATGATAGTTAAGATTTGAGTAAATTTTATGTATGTCTGTGTTTACCATTTTTGTGACAATAAAACAAGTGTGTATAAAAAAGTATTTTGTTTAAGTTGGTTTCCAATCTGATGATAACAAAGTAACATACATGATCTAACGACAGTTTTATTAGCTTCTACTAAAACAGCACAAATATACACACAGCAACTATAATAAATAATGTCCTGTAAGTCAGGTTCTGGACCTGAAATGATACAAGAAAGAATGGAGATTGGACCCAGAATGCAGCATCGCTGTCGGCCGATTACATAGAGCAATCTTATACATCAAAGTAAAAGCCAGGTCCATCACATTGCAATATTATAATAATGCAATGCGATTTTATTAACCTGCCAAAACTGAATAATTACACAGAAAATTAATGTATAACTTATTAAAATTACTCAACCTCATGGAAGCTAAAAATAATTGTAAGCATCAAATGTGAAATACTGCAGCTTTGACAGTTTAATAAAATCGCACAATACCAGCCATCAGATTAGTATCATTCTGGCCACATCTTTATACATGTACTATGGTACAAAGCAATTTTATTGAACTGTCGATGCTGCATAATTTGGTAATCGGCACATATATTTTTTTACTTTCGGTGAGATTCGATAACTTGAATGTTAATGCAATCGTTTGGTATACCAGCTGTCAAAAGTACATGTATTTAACTTTCACAATTTTTTTACACTTGCCATCAACTATGGTATTCAACTAAATAACCACATTCAGCAACAGTGTAATTACCCGGCTTTGACTATTAGATAAAATTACACTATCACAGACCTCAATACTGAACTCTATGGGACATAAGGGTACAAACAATTATCACAATAAATTAATAGCACTAATACCATATACAAACAAACTGTTATAAAAGTTAATGTAACATTTATAATGAATGATTGAAGAATTCAACACAAAATTATGGCAACTAAATCTGTAACAAAACTGATCATTACATGTTAATGTAGAATCAAAGATTGCAACAATTCAAATTATTTCTATACACATTATTATTATTAAGTGGTAATGTATAATTTGATACATAATCTTCTTTAGATCAAATGCATGTTAATGAATACAAGAATATTACACATTAAGGCCACATAAGAAATCGAGTAGCAAAAATGAGAAATCCAAAAATCTGTACACATGTACTTCAAGGGAAAAACACAATATTGCCTAAATATAGAAGATAAAAACATAGAAAACTTCAAAAAGTCGTACAAAATCATTTGCTTTCTAGACAATGATTAACAACTCATATGATACCCATGCATACAATCTGATCACATGAAATTATATCAGGACAAGATTGTACCTTTATCTTTGTTATGCAGTTTCTATCGCTTGGCTCAATAATTACCTTAGCTGCCTTAGAAAATATCAAACTTACTTATAAGAAATAAATATAGGTCATTCGAATCATTGTCCAAACAATTATCAACATTCCAGAACAGCTTAATCATTTTTTTGCTGAACAAAATTCACTTTCAATCAATCATGGAGGTTATCAAATTATTGGGATTTATCAATCTTGAGATATACAAAATATCTGTTCTATAATACAATACAAATACATGCGAATCAATAAAAAATCTAACCCTGGGAAACAATACCGGCTAGCACTAAGAACACTGTACAAAACACTGTGAGAAGTATCACAAACATAGTAGAATAAGCAGACCGTGTATACTTCCTAATGTTTGCCTTCTCTAGTAGCCAGTACATTACAGGAGAAATATATTGCATCATCACTCCTGTATTTACACTGTGTTGTGACTTTAACCATTTACATGTACATGCATATCAGGGTGTGTTAACTTTATAATCTAAAGATTCTTGTTTAACTAGGTTCCCTAAATTTGTAGCCGTGTCAACGTCGTCTAGTAATTCATCGCTACCATGTTCAAAATCATTATCACAGTCATTTTCCATCCTCTGCATTTCTAAACTCTGATTACTGTCTTCATCTGTGTCATCCAGTCCACCATCAAACACACTTCTTATATATCCATAGAGACGTAACGCTGGTCGACTGTGATAGGTCAACATATTCCGTTTGTATTGCTCAATAAGTTTAAGTAAATCTCCTACAATACAAATATTTGAAATGTGAAAAATATTAGATTTCTTCCCCATACACAAATAACTACGACTAATCACTGTGTCATCTGGAAATCAGAACTAACCTGAAATAAATATTTTCATGCCCTAATGACAGCTTATTGTTCAAGTCGAAACATTGGTATATAATAAAGTAGATAAATATTGGTTTCAAAAAAATGAAATAAATATAATATAAATAAATAAGTCTTGGATAATCTTATTACGGGCCATTACCATATACAGTCAAGCCTGTGAATAAAGGCCACCCTTCAGAAAGGCAAAATGTGGCCTTATTGATAGGTGGTCCTTCTTCGGAGGTTATTTTGTTGATAATAATCAATGACGGTTCTTACAAGAATGGCCTTTATTCACAGGATGACCTTTATTTGGAGGTAGCTGCTTACACAGGTTTGACTGTATGAATCATAGATAATTTTTATAATAAATAAACAATAACCCAAAAGGTAACTATGGTTTATTTCTATAGACAACCATCTATGAAATCTGTACACAACAGCATTTAATATAATGACTGACATTAACAAACTTTATTTCATGTACAGTACAACCTTTCCAGAGTGACCCTCTCTGGAGCAATAACCTCCCTTTAACAACAGCATGAGTTTTTTCCCACAGCATGATTTAACTATTAATTAAACCTCTAGAGAAACAACCAAACACAACATAATTTTTCTTCTCCCAAAGGGTGTCGCTTTGGAGAGGTTGTACTGTATTCTATTAAAAGTCATTAAGCCGATTTAAAATGGCAAATGACCAAATGTATTTATTAGAGTATAATAATTGAAATCACTGTACAAATGAATAATTGTAGAACATATTTAACATCTAGTATACATAACAACAAAGTTTTCAATTATATCACAGCCTGTCTCATCCTATTTAATTAGTTACATCACAACACCAATTAAATGCTTATTCTACTAACAACTCAATACATAACCTATACATAATTTATACATATTATGCAAGTAAATTATAACCTTAACAGGTAAAACATACATATAACAGGAATAAGTGAACAAAAAATCTTATTACTCAGTTTTTTAAGTGTCACACTAACATTCTATCCAAATAAATACTCATTACTAGTTTACAAGAAAATACTCATACAATTCATTCTTCATATTTATGTTATCCTGTCTTTATACTGGTTATTCATAATGTCACATAACACAGAATGAATAAAGCGACACATTATATAACCTAGAGCAATAAGGTACAACCGATCACTGGTCTTAATCAATGGTATAAATTATATATGCATAGCATGTACACTGTACTGAAGACATGATTACATCATACAATAACATGTTTCAATTACAGTACAACGTCTCCAGAGCGACCCTCCCTTAAGCAACAACCTCCCTTCATCAACAACATGATTATTTCTCATTGCATGATTTAACTATTAATTTAACCTCTCTAGAGCAACAACCTCTCAACAACAACATAATTTTGCTTCTCCCAAAGGGTGTTGCTATGGAGAGGTTGCACTATACCAGGATATTTGGACAACACAACCTTCATTTAGAACAAGACAGAAGTTGAAAAATATTACAGAATTGAGCAAGTAAATATGTCTGACACTAACACACAATCTCATTTGTTCAATCCATTTGATCTACATAGCTCTGTGATTGAGTCTAACACATTGTAGAGAATCATGCTGGAGTAAAAGTTTCACAATAAACATGCCCAGATACTAGTATACACAAGTCATTTCATATGACACCAAGTCCATTAAAGTGACTATAAGGCATCTCTTAAAATCTTTGAAATCCAACAAGCTTTTACACCTTCATTCAGCAGATTATTATACCATTTCAAAAGGTCACTTTCTGATGTCACAGGTCAGAAATCAGCGGCTTCATGATTTGAATGGTGACTCAACGACTGAGAATGCCTAGTTTTATATGTGTGAGTATGCGCCTTAGCATGCTTAGTACGATTATGTACAGGAAAGCAAGATTGCAACAGTTTACTACGTCCGGTATGTTCCTTATCACCCCCTGTACATAGCGCTCGTGACTTCTTGTGACACAAGTGATCGTAGGAAGACTGAATATATTTGAATAAATCGTGTTTTTGTTGTTTCCCTTTCGATTTTTTTATCACGTCCGACGAATATTGTTTTAGCAAGAACAATAACTCACCTGAAATGCATTAATAAAATCATTCTTACCTGACTTGTATAACTGACCCATTGAGTTACCATATAGAAACCTAAATGACTGACTAAACATATCTAGTACAATCAACATAGTAATAAGAAAAACAACTATACGGCAATTAGTTTCCAAATCGGTATAATTCTTAAATCGTATTTCAAGACATTTCTATAGAAGTATGTCAAAGAGCGCCATCTTTCTTCTGAATGTTCCAATCATCCCCCTTTTATCACATATTTGCCATTTGTCAGCTAACTTTGTTTTCACATATGTATAATACTTTTTCTTTCTTAAGTATTTCTTATCCTTATGATTAGATATTTCATCTCAGTCAGTGGGTTTAACACTTCTTTCAACGAGATTTTGGTTATATACGGCAGTCATTTCACCGAACCAATTTTCTTGGACTGTATTCTATAACCAGTACTAATTTAGCCTTCCACAAGAATCCAGCAACTTCTCAGCATATGGAGGAAAATCTACATTTTTTATCATAGAAGGGTATGACCAGCTGCAACAACCTAGATTTGAACCCGGAATACCAGGTCACAAGTCCGGCACACTTACCCCTGGATCACCCTTCAGGCTGATTAAATAGTTAATGATTTTTACATGTCAGCATTTACTTGTTATGAGAAATATTTTGCGATGCTTTTTCTTAATTTCAAGTATAATAAAATTACATTTTGTGGATCTTTTCACTGATTAAATGAATAATCATATGTTGTCAATGTCTGCAAAATTGGAACTTTCTAAAGATTTTTTTGTTTTCCGTGACACGACTTACTGTAATTTTTACCAAGACAACAGTAAATGACCTTTTTACTGGTAATAATAAATGCATAGATTTGTCCACACAATATGGCAGAGCATTACAATACAATTCTACAGAAAGATTGTAGCCATATAGTTATGTAATGTGGTGCATTAAGAATGCTACAAGATATTATACCAATCTAAAATTATAGGAGAATAAGATATACCACAATACTGACTTATTAGAGACATGCATTTCCTAAGAGTTATATTATTTACAATATATAAACTAAATCTAGCTTAGTGAAATGTTACATGTAGTATAAAAGTACAGACAATAGATTTCTGATAGATAGTATTAAAATTCAATGACATTTTTGTTACTAAATTAGTTTATGTTTATCTGTTAATTAATGACCCATTTAACAGCTACGGTCATTTCGGGGCTGGCCCCGAGAGAGGGGAGAGAATATACAGGATTTATATCCCTACCCTTCAAAATTAGCTATTTTCATAGAAACAACAATATTATAGAAAAACAAACTCAAGTCAATTCACCAAAGTTCAGATAGAAAAAAGATTTTGAAGTAAAAGATAGATAAGGTAAGATTAGATAATATAAGATGTATTAGATGGAATCTAACATATTTCAACCAGCAATTATTCCATACTAGAAACTTTAAAAGGAAGTAAATAAATACCTATTTTCAGCAAGTTGTCTGATGTGAGATATTTATGTATTGCAAAGATTTGATCTCGTATAGCCACATCATCAAAGGTAAAATAACACAAATCACGACCTGCTTTGGCAGCAGCCATCAACTGTATCAAAGCTGAAAACACGGATACTTAATATCAATAAAAATATATTGAATATGAATTTACACTTAAATATTCGTAACAAATGAATCCAGAAACAGATAATAAATCAATTTAGGAGATATACACGACATTGTAGTAGTATGAGCAGGGAAAATGTTTCATGAGAATTCCATTTAGTATTTGTAGGGAAAACATTTTAAGTGGAAAATCCATGATGTATAAGCAGGGAAGAACATTGCTCAAATATTAATGGTTCAAGTTGGACACTTTCAACAGAAAGCAGAAACACATTTAGGACAGTATACTGTTCACGTAAGTCTGTTTTGTATAATGGATATCACGGATACAGTCTGTGACTTGAAGTTTACAGTAAATAAATCATGTATAATTTTTAAGTGATACAGTCTGTGACTTGAAGTATACAGTAAAGATATCATGTAACTATAATTCTTAAACATTGAAACAGAAAAAATTGTCCTTCTTCTGGATGAAACTTTAAAATCTGGCCATTACTACAAATAGAAATATCACAGTTGCAAATTTAAAGGTACAAGTCTAGATATTTATGGTAAAGTTCAAAGGGACGTGGTATTTATGATAGTATCTAAGGTACAGAGCCTAATATCTCTATCAACAGGTGACTCAGACAGCCCACAAACACTACTAACTTGGGCAAGGTTAAAAAGTCCAAAACTCACCTTTGAGTTGCTTGTCCCCACCAAATGCCCCACAGCCCCAGTTCCCAGTACACACTGCAGCAAGTCCTTTACTTGTCTTACCCAGATGAGCAAAACCACAATAAGCCTACATAAAAAGACCAGAAATATATAACAATCATAGTAAAAAGAACCTCTCGTATTAGTTCTTAAAGTTTAAACCAATAAAAAAGTAAATGCTTAATTGTGGTAGAAAAAAAACAGCACTGTAAAACACTCAATTCTTTTCAATGTTTCATAATTATGTGAGTCTTTTTTGTTTGTTTAAATCAAGTTTTTAACAGTCAGTCTTATGGGGTGGACAGTTCACCTAACCATTCTTCCTCGGCAGAACCAGTACTACACTCCCATCCACCTTAAGCAACTGCCTACTTTCTCACATGAAGAGACTTGTCCGTAGCGGGGCTTGAACCCACAACCCTCTATCATATGTGAGTCACTCAACTCAAAGATCAAGTAAATGCCCATGAATTGTTGATTCACAGCTTTACTTCATTATACTCAACCAATCCTTTACATTAATATAATGTTTTCAACACAAACAATACTAAACTATATTAAAGTTAACCTTATTAAGTTCTCTCTTCACCATTCCAGCTTGAAATTGAGCCTTATAGTCACGCATGACTAACGCATCTATAGCCACTACTTCACATTTTATACGACCCCAGGAATCTCTGAAAACATACATGTATACATTACATTTTGATACATCCCCCAGGAATCTCTGAAAACATACATGTATACATTACATTTTATACGACCCCAGGAATCTCTGAAAACATACATGTATACATTACATTTTTATACGACCCCAGGAATCTCTGAAAACATTTGTATACATTACATTTTATACGACCCCAGGAATCTCTGAAAACATACATGTATACATTACATTTTATACGACCCCAGGAATCTCTGAAAACATACATGTATACATTACATTTTATACGACTCCAGGAATCTCTGAAAACATATGTATACATTACATTTTATACGACCCGAGGAGTATCTGTAAACATACATGTATACATTACATTTTATACGACCCGAGGAGTATCTGTAAACATACATCTATACATTACATTTTATACGACCCGAGGAGTATCTGTAAACATACATGTATACATTACATTTTATACGACCCCAGGAATCTCTGAAAACATTTGTATACATTACATTTTATACGACTCCAGGAATCTCTGAAAACATATGTATACATTACATTTTATACGACCCCAGGAGTATCTGTAAACATACATGTATACATTACATTTTATACGACCCCATGAGTGTCTGTAAACATACATGTATACATTACATTTTATACGACCCGAGGAGTATCTGTAAGGACACATGTACACATTACATTTTATACGACCCCAGGAATCTCTGAAAACATATGTATACATTACATTTTATACGACCCCAGGAGTATCTGTAAACATACATGTATACATTACATTTTATACGACCCCAGGAGTATCTATAAACATACATGTATACGTTACATTTTATACGACCCCAGGAGTATCTATAAACATACATGTATACATTACATTTTATACGACCCCAGGAGTATCTATAAACATACATGTATACATTACATTTTATACGACCCCAGGAGTATCTGTAAACATACATGTATACATTACATTTTATACGACCCCAGGAGTATCTATAAACATACATGTATACATTACATTTTATACGACCCCAGGAGTATCTGTAAACATACATGTATACATTACATTTCATATGACCCCCGGAGTATCTGTAAACATACATGTATACATTACATTTTATAAGACCCCAGGAATCGCTGTAAGGACATATGTTTACATCACATTTTATATGACCCCTGGAATCTCTGTAAGGGCAAATGTTTACAGTCAAACCATCCTTGGAAAAGACATAATTCGGCCTTTATTGACAGATGACCTATATTTGGAGGTCATTTTGTTCTGTAAAATCAATGATGGTTTTAATTGAATAGCCTTTATTCACAGAGTGACTTTTATATATAGATAGATGCTAACGAAGGTTTTACTGTACATGTACTTGAAGAGGTAATGTTAAAATATAGTCTCACCCCAATAAAACACCATAAAACTAACATCTAAAATTAAATTTGGTATGGTAAAACAATTCATTCTACACTGTGATAGTATGATACTAAACCTTACGTACCTTGGTGTTTTATCTTCATACGTTGTTTTCCATTCAAATGTAGAAGCATAACCGTCATAATTACTAAATCTCTCACAACCTTTAAATAAAAACATTTACTCAGTTATCAGACTAGAGAGTCATTTAAGTAATAATTAATAATCTCAGCACAACATGGCTTTAGAAAACAAATCACATCAAATAACAGAAAATAACAATAACAACAGTAAACTGACTGTTTTCTGCAGCATGGATTCTTTTTAATAATTCTGTCTGACTTATGTCAAGCATTGTACCAACTGAGCTAATCGGGTGGAATAATATCACAGCCAGTTGAATAATTCAAATACAACATAATTATACCATACTGCTACACTATACTTATTATTAACAAATAATTGTATGTTAAAGAATAATAAATCATGAGTTCTTACCAGTCATTATAAGGCATTCATTCTTGTTTAAGCATTCTGTAACTAAACGTGATAACAACATCTCTGGACAAATGAGAAATCGAATTTCTTCTTGAACACACCCATGTCCAAGTACCCCACCTCCTAGATACATATTGGCAAAATCAGCCTACAATAGTAAGTTTAAACAACAGTAAAAACTATGATGAGATTGCAAACTGCACTCTTTGTTCCATCTCAAGTTTAAGTGACATATTCATGACTTCTTTCCAGGAGGTCAAATTTGTTAATTGAAAACAATTTTTGAGATTTTTTTTTATGAAAATTAGAAATGAGATTTTCAATTCAATAAGTTTCTTATTATTATTGTTCCTTCTCAAAGCCTTTGTGTCATGTTTAAATATAGATATTGAAGTGCCTACCTGTAACATACCCACACCATCATCCTCTATGGTACCTTCCGAAGATATATGTAGCCCACTTAATGATGTATCTTCATTATCCCAGTCAGGGAAATTATCTATACATTGTCTGTGAAATGTTACTGTACCACATGGCACTGTAAAAATACATGTAGATATTATTATAAACCTATATATAAACACGTTTTGATTGGCTTATTTTAGTTATATGTCATATTCAACAGTGAAACTTGATAGTTAAAGGAAATTTCGGAATTTCCAATTCTAAAAATAGAGAACCAGAATAGAATTCATCACATAAAAGATAGACACATTATTCTTTCTTCCCTCCTTGTCGAGGGATGGATACAACCCATGCAGTTTTTGTTCCAAGTTCAGGGGCTCAGTCAAATTTCCCCCAACCCCCTGGTAATTTTTATATGATCTGAATATCACATCATTTCAATGGCTCACTAGTCAACAACTGTGTACTGGTAACATAAATCATTCTGAATTTTGAAGAACTTACTTTTTTTAAATATTCTGTTAAAGTAGTGAATGATACAATTAATCTTCTCAAACTTGACACGAGAGGGCTGGCCCATAAATAAGCTGTAAAAATAAGAAGAAAAATAATACAAGACAGTTAAAAGGCCCAACAATGAAACAGAATTATGAATAAAATAGTCAAAATATAAACTCCATTTAACAATATTTGTTTGTTTATATCAGGTCTTACGCCCCTTTTCAACAGTCAGAGTCACAGTTTACATAAGCATCATTCCTGGGAAGAACCAGTACTAGACTCCCATCCTCCGTAAGCATCTGCCTACTTTCTCACATAAAGAGAGATGGTCGGAAGCTGAACACGAACCCACAACCCTGTAACAGAGAGACGTTACAGTGATTTGAAGTCAGCGACATTAACCACTCATCCACGGAGGCGGGTCTTGAAATTAAAAATGTTGTAAGAATGAGTTTATATGTATATGTCAAGACAAACAGTCCAAGAAAATAAAAGCAAAATTCTTACGTGTTAAAATTGATGGTAGGAAATCTGTTGTATTCTGAGTTTTTAGACTTTGCGTTACGTCTTGGAAATGTACAAAAGAAAGCATTAGCCAGGAGACAAGCAACCTGTTGTTGACTCAGAGTCACCTTGAAACTTCTGTTGGCACGTAGTAATGGTATGGGCTGAAAATATTCAAAACTAAACTAATAAGGCCTACAAACACTAGAGCTTGTCAAAAACTGCATGAAAGACAGTGATATTAGTGCTACTTAACTTGGAGAAATAATATTACATAAACAGTTTCACGTTTCATGAGGTTTCATGAGGATATACATTTGTTAAACTGTCTGCTTTTAGGACTATAGTGTAAACAATTATAAGTTTTAAAATATTGAATCCATTGTACATGATGTATGATATACTTACAGCTGTACATAAATGAGGTAACTGTAAAGCTAAATGGGACATTTTCTTCAATGTGTGTGAAAAGAAATGATTTCTTTCTTCATCTGCTAAATGCTGAAAGTAGAAAATGTTTTCAAGATAGTCCATCTAAAAGCTCAACGATAACAATACAGTGGTTATCACAATCCTGTTTTACCGTGGCACCAGTAATCAGAACTCCTCGGCGTTTGTCTAAAGAATGTGCCATAATAGGCAGGCTGCCATTTTGTTGTTGTTGTTCATGGGCTACTTTCCACTATGGCTGACCCAAGGAATCCAACGATGGAAAAAAAGTTTTTCTTTCAATGGGAATTAGATCACCATTTTATCGATCGCGAATGATAATCACTTTTGAGAGTCTGAAATCCTGAGAAAACCTAGTGTTGAAAAAGTAGTGACCGGAAACCAAAGAGCCAAAATTTGTAACCAGACACTTATGTTTGAGGCATATTTCTCAGTCATGGAAATGCCTGAGTGGTTACGTTTGTGACATCAGGTTAACTAATAAGATTTCACTTTAACATGTAGATAATGCGTAAGTTTCATTGTAACACCTGGACATCATTTGGAAAGATAAAAGCAGAATGTGTTTCTCCTATATGTTGAACAACCATAAAGAATATTTATGTTCAATTATGACAAAAGTGACAACATACTTTTCATTAATATTTGGATGGGAAAATTTCAAGAAAATAGGAGAGTGTCCGCATATCTAGACCGATAAAAATTTAAAACTTTCATGCGTTCAGACGTCAGTGGCATTTTAAATGGTAAGTAAATGAGGTGCCTATCAAACAAAAACTATCCGTATATAAAATTCTTAAACTTTTGTCAAAAACAATACATTTACTCTCATTTAACAAGAAAATGAAAATCATTAAAAACGATATAAATCTGAAAGACCATTACTGGAGACAAACCTCAATGAAATAGGAATGCAGGACAGAAAAGTTCCACTTTCCAAAATAGCGTGAATTATATGACAGAATTTTTTCCTCCAATTCATATGGTCCAGGTATATCTCCAACTAAAGCTTCTTGTATCATATCCCATCTACGTCTAACTACAGGTTTACCATCCTGAAAAATAACAATATCAATAGAGTAACTACTTTAATGCTGACAGCCAAAGTAGTACATACATAGCATCACTATGATGGGAGGACTTAAAACAGGTACTTTTGCCAGCAATAGCTTCCATTGCAATTTGATTAAATTTTATTTAATTAAGCAGGAAAAGATGAAGTTTGAAGAAAACAGATAGCAATACACAAATATCCCATAAAAGAGATAGATTCTCAAACCATTAGATGTGAATCAGTTTGATAGAGACTGATAAATTATGTGTAGCTCTTTCAGATTATTTGACATTAAAATATTTACATCTTAATATAACTCCTTCATCTCTGATTATTTTAATTATTACTAGATACTAAGTAATTATATTACTATTTTTAATTTGCTGGAAACACTAAGCAACAACTACAGTAAAACCTCTCCAGATTGGCCCTCTGTACAGCAACAACCTCTCTAACAACACCTTCAAAATATCCCTAAGCTGATTTTTACTATAGATTTAACCTCTGTAGAGCAACAACCTCTAAGCAATGGCCAATATTTGAAGCTCCAACAGGGTGTTGCTCTACAGAGGTTGTACTGTATATCAAATATAATTGTTACAACAATATCAGAGGTAATGGATAGCTTACCCTTCCTGTAGTGGGATATTCACTGAAGTTAGAACATGGCATTCTCACATGATATGCGTCCCATTTATCTTTATAATTAGGAAATGGGGTAGGTGGTTTTTTTCCATCATATGTAAACTGAAATTGAAGTAATAAATACACTACAATTCAACAATATTGAGACCCAACTATGAAAACATATGTACTTGTATGTGAGACATGTCTTTTTAATCAATTTTAGAATTATTAGAAAAGATTACAGACTTTTAGGCCAGAGTTTTTTAATTTTTAGATTTACAGGAATTTTTTCAAAAATGAGCACCAGGAGGAGGGAATAAAAATAAAAATAAAAGAGAAAAAAGTGAGCATCGGAAATAAAAATAAAAATAAAACGATTTAAAGTAACAAAAATTTTATTTTATAAAAAACGTGAATTGAAAGATTTCAAGAAAGATGGTGATCAAGGATTAAGAGTCAATATATTTTACCAGTTTTTCACACTTACCTACTGTTCGTAAAACATAAAATTCCACAACAATCCTAAACTATTATTGATCTATTGTTATTAGATATAAAGCACTGAATCACAGCTAAAATGTCAAACAGGTCATAAACACATGTGATCTTTAAACTCCTAGCCAACATCACACAAATATCAGAGGGACACCGACGGCAGCATGCCTTTGATCTTTAAAATTCACCGCTCTTTAATCCTGCCTCAGTTTTGGTCAATTTATGTGAGCAGACTTTTTTATTTTGGGTACCAAGTTTTAAGGTATATGGTACGCACAGGGGTGTCAATATTCCCGATTTTTGATGAAAATATCTCAAGAAATGGCAAAGTTATAATTAATTAATCTGCCCTGAAGGATATTCTTTAATGCAAACTGAGTTAAATATGGAAACAATGTGGTTGAAGCAAAAAAGGTCGGCCATGTATGTTTTTAATTTGGTTTTATTGACACCCCTGTGCGCCCTAAATAAATTCCAGAATCTTCACAAAATTAGGTCAAAGTGTGTGTAAAACTGTAAACTTTAAATCTGGCAGCTGAAGTATTGATTTTTTATCGTGCCACATGTTAGTTGTTAAGAAATACGGGATTTAACTGGTAGCCTTGACACTTTGTTAATTGCATAAAATTGACACTTACAATTTGCAATTTCGCAGGTAGGAATGTTATTTGATGTTACGTTCTTACACGAATTTTTTACACGAGTTGTGTTTTGTTATATCTTTTCATAAATGTTTAAAGCTTTTGTCAACGTCAATTCGCACGTCACCAATTTTATTTCAAAATACGGGATGTAGATACGATCGGCGGAAAAAATAAAATTAAAAACACGATTTTGAATTTTATTTTTATTTGACTTTTGCAATATTTAGACACGGCGCTCCCGTAAATCGAAAGATAAAAAAACGCTGGCCTTAGTGCCTATTTATTTCCATCAAATAGGTGGAATGATTCCTACCTAGCCTAAAACTAGTCTCAATGGGGCAAACTGATGTTATGTGAAAATATGCACTCCAGGTAGTTAATATTCCATTTAAGCTAAACCAGACCCGCCTCCGTGGTCGAGTGGTTAAGGTTGCTGACTTCCAATCAGTGTAACCTCTAACTGACACACAGTCATGGGTTCGATCCCAGCTACCGATCATGTTTCTACATGTGAGAAAGTAGGCAGTTGCTTACGGAAGATTGTAAACCATGTACTGCATTGCCAAAAAAAAACATATTTCATTGACTACTGTATTTTCATTTATTTTCGTTTGGCTCAATTTTCGTGGTTTTTACTAAAATGGCTATTTTGTGGGGACATATATTTGTGGATTTTTATTTCTGGAAAAAATGCTTTAACTCTGCATCTAATTTGATTTTGTGGATGAGCCGACCCACGACATCCACGAAATTAAATCACCAACGAAAATGAATGATTCCAAGGTATCTTTATTACTTACAGGTGTTTTAAACAGGACTCTGTGGTCATCTGTTCTTTGTAAAGTACCAAGATTGTCATTATCATCTGTAGACTTGTTCAATACTTTTAAAGGAATTCCCTACAACAGATAGAAAATGCGTAAAACATTCAAACAATCAGAAAAATAACAAACAAAAGATTTGATGAAGGGTAACAAGAACCTCTATATAGACAATTACCAAAATATAAAATTTGACATGCTATTGATAGACAAGAGTATTAAGTGCTGAAAAAAGGTCATCCTTAAAAAATGTTTGTTTGCGATACAGTGATTTTTTTTGCTAATTTATAGCCGATATTGGGTCATATTCCCAATTGAAAATAGTATCTTTTTTCCCAATTCAGAGATAAATACTCCCAATTGAAACTTCCAAAAATAAAAAATTGGAAAAATAATTAAAATCTCTTAAAACAAGCGATCTAACGATTGGAAGTTCCCATTATGGACAGTGACTGTGTGTGTACATTTAGAAATTACAAAATTGGAGTCACACATATCTTCCCAATTTTTAACAAAACACTGCAGAAATTCCCAATCCCAAGGGTATGGGTCATGTTCCCAAAATACTGAATAAAACTTGCGTTAACCTGGCCCAGGGAATTTTCGGAGGGTAATTAAGTAGGAAATTTTTTTTTTACAATTTATATTTATACTGAATCCAAAATAAAACGTCTGGATTCCATTTCTATTGAAAAAAATTTACCCAAGAGGTAAACAAAATTGTGTAGGGCCGTTTTTGGTGAGTAGGTATCGTTACTCCGAACTAAATATTTTTTAAGGATGGCCTTACAGATCTTAGGTAACAATGCAAAGAATAATGTATCATTTAAGGATACACATATAATTTCATTTAAACTAGAATTTTACAGAATTTAATACGAAGAATAAATGAACCTTCCAAGCTTCACTGCCGTCTCTCCGCTCACTCGGTTTCTTGGAGGGAATTTCTGGACTTATGTCAAGATTGCTTTGAGAATTAGATGATTCTGTCATATCATGGCTAAAATAAAATATAACAATAAAAGACATACCAGTAATAAATGTGTTTGTATATTCATCATGGTATATCAATAATATTGAATATTGATCTGAATCTATTAAATGAGGAGTGCAGAAAACTTAGATTTTAGAACTCCATCCAACTTAAGCTGGCCTTAGATTTTGCTCCTATTTAGTTACACGCATTTAAATTGAAACAAAGCTGTCCTGACATCATAGGCCTTTATAATTGCAAGGTAACAATTTTATAATATATAGTATAATTAGATATAATTGTATATTTACTTCAGAAGAGAGAAATATGTTTATCAGTTGATAACAGATCTGTTTGTACATCATAAACCTTTATCATAACAAGAAGTGTTTGTGAAACATGAATGCCCCCTAAAGGCCAACTGGATAGTAAGACCTTGACCTTTGACACAATGATCTCAAAATCAATAGGGGTCAGCTACAAATGATGCCTAATCTCCCAACCAAATCTGAGGGCCCAAGGCCAAATCATTCTCCAATTATTTGTCAGACAAGGTTTTATAGCATAGGTGATTTCATGAATCACTTTTGTTCATTTATTATTTATTTATTTGGGTTTAACACCATATTCAACAATTGTTCGGTTATATACGATGGCTGATTCACCTTCCACTAGGAACTGGCAACTACTCCACATGTCATGGGGAAGAAAATCAACATTTTTATCCTCATTTTCATGGAAGGGTATGACTTGCCGCGACCAGGAATCAAACCCCGATCAACAGAATCACTTTCAACAACTCAATGGTTTAAATGAAATTAAACGTTCTGATTCAATCATAATTAATAGATAAATTGTGGAACTTATTCCCAGGTGATAAATTATCAGACAATTTTCTCACATACACAAAACTTCTAAAAATGAAATTTTGGGAGAAAAGCTGCTTAGGACAAAAATTCACGAAACTTTATGAGAGAAGAGTCCTAAGGCGTAAAAAATGTTTTCATTTGTTTCTGGTCACCTGACTGACTTTAATTTTTCCTGTACCCCTAGACTTTCTAGGCCAGAGGAACGGTACATCCACTTTCACCTTATAACTTTCACACACTTTAAAGGGCAAAAATGCCCTGACCTACTTAAGTCCTTCCCTATTTTAAATGAGCATGTAACCAGAAACAAACATTGTTTTATACCTAATGTAACAGTGACTTACTTATCATTATCTGACAGGTCTGAATCTATTACAACTGTTGGCTCAGGTGAACCAGATGATGTACCAGGAACAACATTATCTGAAAAACAACAAAATGATTAGTAAATACAGTCAAACCTGTGAACAAAGGCCACTCTTGGGAAAGATGAGATCATGTGTCCTTAAAGGACAGTAGGCCTTTATTCAGAGGTTATTTTGTTTTAAATAATCAATGGAGGTTTTTAAAGCAAATGGCATTCATTCACAGGGTGGTCTTTATTCTTAGGTTGCTGCAAACACAGGTTTAACAGTAAACAATATGCACCAATGGTGTAAATTTAAAACAATTCTTACTAAGTGTATGATATCAAACATATAAAGATTCATGAAATGAAGTGAACTGAAATATATTCTTATGTATCAGAAATGAATGTCAGTCAGAATCAACATTATGGATCATTGATAAATAACTTACCTTTATTTTCACTGACTCCCTTCGATCCTTTCACACTGAAAGTAGATTTATACAAGAGGGTATAATATATATACATGTATATTTTTTATATACAATAAAGAAATTTATACAAATTTATTATATTGATTCAGGAAGTTATTACCACAATTTCCAGTCAAAATTACTCATACAAAGTAACTTGTACACATAATCAGTGTTAATCTAGGTAAAACAATGCTACCTGCTTTCGTATGACATAGAAATACACAGGTATTCTGTGGTAATAGTTAGTGTTCACCCAACTTTCTTATCAAATCAGTGACAAAGAGTATTTTGACTTTCTTATCTATTCTCAATACAATATAAAACTTGCTGTCTATATTCTGAGTTTAGAAAAATGACTAAGTACACATAGCGTGTGCAGAGCACTAAGACAATTAGTGTGTATATTAGGGTGTTCTTTGTAGCAAGAAAGGTACAATTGCTACCACTTCTTTTAGCTTTCTTATACATTAAGAACTATACACTCTAACCAGTACATAGTTTACACTATACTATCATAAGTACATTTGTAACTATCTTTTCAAAGTCTGTTGAGAACCGTTACTCTTAGTTTGTTCTACATTACCGGTCCGTATCTTTAAAACAGACACAGCCATTCACCCTTGTAGTTACATCACAGCATGATGACCAAGCTGTATATTTATCGTAACATATACTACAAAGTGACACATGTATTGTTACCTGGTCGAGGCAGCACTTTTAGTGTCAAACTGCACCGTTTTCCCAGGGACACTGTCACATGTAGATGTGTTCCCAAGAGCAGCATGGTCTGTTCCTGTGGCCATAGATTCCTTACCTTTCTTCCCAACTTTCTTATTCCCTAAAATATCAAGAAGAATGCCTTAGCTCTATAAAAACTCTGACATTTAACAACTAACAAACATTCATACCAGGTCATTCTTGTTTTACCATCCACTGGCAACATTTTCCACATAATTATCTTCTTATACAATGAGTCCAAAAAGGCTGCTATTTGCTAATCAAATAGTGTAATGATATAAAAATTCTGTTATAAAGGAATCAATATTCAATACTTATGTTTCACTCAATTCACAAAAACAGTCTTCATTTTTTCCCAGACATAAATTACAGTATTCCATGACTGTATTATAAAATACAAGTGTTTGACATCTGTGAGGTAGGAAACTATATAAATCAATGCAAATTACTTAATAATTAGAAACATGAGGGCCATGATGAACCATTACTCACTCACCTGAGTGAAAAAAATTACAGATAAATTACAATACACTGGAAACTATGTTCATTTAACAAGAGGTACAATGCAGTCCTGAGTTTTTGAGATATTCTAACTCTGTCATTAAGTATAAAATTAAGCTTAATAAAATAACCTTTACCTAATTATCTAAATACAAATGTGTAGTTAAATCGATAAATTAGATCAGATACAACATACAACAAACAGTATACATATTAACATATCCTATAAATAGATCAGATATGTACATCAGCATTTTCTAAAAATTGGATTAAAAAAAAAATGTTCACAAAAAAAATATCTGTTGATAACTCCAAATTGTTTACATCGTACTGAAAGTGTTTACATAATGTTGATCAGTGAAACATTTAGAATTCCTAGAAATATATCCTACTGACAACAAGTAATTACTAATCAGCTAACATTTATCATCTTAATTATACACGTAATTTGTTAATGTGCTATTCTTGATAGAATATTTTTCAACTGTTTTTTGTTGAAGAAGATGTGATTTGAATTGGAGCAAGACATTAAGAGGGATACTATTGTGATACTTCATGCCAGTATATCGAGGACTCAGCGCAACACTGTCGTAACTTGTTCTTATTTCAATATGAGTTACGACACTGTTGCGCTGAACCCTTGATATGCTAGATACAATACAATGTCAAGGTACTGTGTGAGCACATCTATAGATTAAATGCCAGGATATTGTTCAGTAGGAAGGCCAAGTTAGTTTTTTTTTGTCAAAGAGAACCTGATTGATCAATCAACTGCTTCTTAAAGTTTTACAAAATGAAAAATCAATCTTAATTCATTAGTTTTTTAATCATTAAAATATTTTTAACAAAATACATATTTTTGAAACACAATGCCCGTCCAAGTGACCTTGACCTACTGACCTTAAAATGCACAGGTCCTGTAGATGTTGTCATGAAGAACCAACATATGAAGTCTAAAGATAATAGATAGAAGCGTTTTGGTTTTACAGGCTGGCAAGGTTAAATTTTGGTACAAACAGACAGACAGACAGACAAATAGACAAGCCAAAATTATTCCCGATCTATCGATAAAGAGGCATAAAAATTACAATACCGGTACTTTATTCTACTGACAGGACTGATTTCCTCAGATTCAGAGAAATGATAATATCACTGTCATGCTTTTCAATTTATACAGATTACATTACAGATATTTATTATTTATCATGCTACAGACACAAGATATTGTAAAAAAACTTACCAAACTATTTCTTCAAAGGAACAATTTTACACTAAATATGACTAACTATAGTAAGAGTGGATTTTAGATCTGAAGACAAAATATTTTAATACAAAAAAGTAGGGCAGCCAAAATGTCTAAAAAATCCTCTAATAAAAACTGTCATGATGTTACTTCTTTTAAGTCTATCTAAAAAATGAAGACAGTTCTGTGAAACTGCATATTTATTAGAGGTATCGCAACACATATTTGAGACTTTAAATTTATTTGAGTTCGTATTAATAAGTTTAGTTTGAATTAAGCTATAGAGACCGCAGTATTAACTGACAAAGCTGATCATATTATTATCAATCTCATTCTGAAAGTATATTGTAAACCAAATTTGGATTATCTGGTCAGGTAGTTGATCTAAATAAAACTACCTGATCTGGTAAGTTCATTAATTGGGTTAACAAAAAATTCATTTTTGGTCATAATTTACCTTTTTTCGTGAAGAAATCTAAAAGTGTCCGTTTCTTCTTTAAAGGAGGTTCACTCATTATAAAGAAAGTATCTGTAAACAGAAAGGTATTGAAAACGAAACAGGCAAATACTAATATTCATTAATATCCGAAATAGAACATATCCGAAATGGGAATAGTTTTTAATTTAACACAATACAATGGCCATTAATAGTGCGTTACATTCAATATTTGAACCAAAAAGATCATATTGTTTCTGACTTACAAAACTAATTTAAGCTCGTGTCATTAATTTTCCTGAACGTTAATATTTCAACTTTTGTTTTGTTGACACTTCCGATTTGGTTCGTGCTAAAATCAATGTATGTCCATTAGCCGTTCAAGGGACATTTGTGAGAAGGAAGAAAAGTACATGCTTGCAACCATAGGCTATAATAAAAATCACGGAATCAAGTGACAAACAGACTGACAATAAGCACTGGTCAATGTAGTTGCTATTTTTTTTATAACAGTCCAACCAGGTACGTATATTAATTAACGTTATATACATTTATACAAACCTGGCCCAAAGGAGAAAAAAGGCCCTCGATCGATCGTGAGTCTCTGTACTCAGGGACACTAGATTTTGTACACGTAATATATATTATTTAGTGTAACTATATACATATATCGGTTGAGGAAAATATTATTAGTGTTAATGCCGTTCATAAAATGTATCAAAAGCACATAAACGTTTCAATTAAAGTGTGTGGTACAGATTCCTGACAGACCGTCATTACTGAACATTCTTCCCATTCTCTAATCACTTCAGTTCTTTCTCGTCTCAACATTATAGATATGTTTCATTTCCTCCCTTCAAATATACATTTATATTTTCTTTCTATATCTACTAACCGAAATGTGTTTCTAACGATTACATTATCGTTATGGATATGAAGCATCATCTAATGGCCCTTTAATATGTTTGTTCAAATCCTGACCCTAGGGTTAAAACCAACCCTGCCGCATGTGCCTCTTAATAATTTATATAAAGTTATAAAAGAAAGGACTCCAAAAGTCTTTTTCCTTAGAAACATCAGGTGAGAGCTTAGATATGTGTTATGTATCATTGTCTTAATTAATTAAGGACCTGCATGTACACATTTTTTTCAAATCATGACAGGTTAATTAGGGTTAGGGAAATCAGATCTACTGGTCATAGAAGTTGTCTGCAAGATTTGGTAAAATCTAATGGAAAAAAAGATACCTCTGTCATGCGGACAAAAATGTTTACAGACGCACGGACGGACGGACGGACACCAGACAGTAACAATATTATATAGTGTAAGGTGATTTTTTTGTCAAAATTTATGCGCCGAACCCTTTTGCATTAGCACAATCTGAACCCTTGATACAATAAACCCGATTTCCTATCATGCTTATTATACACAACATATATAATGTTTTATTCAATAAATATTTTTTTAGAAGAAATATATTTTTTATTGAATATCTTTTTAAGTGAACCCTTTTTAGAACAAAAATATTTTCTATTTACTGAGCAATTTTTTTTTTACAAATATTTTATTTTTAGTACATACATATATTTTTATTGAATGAATATATTTGATATAGAATATTGCAACGTTTGTCATGCCGTACACTTAAGTGTAAATCTCATTTCTATTCACCGTAGGACGGGGGTACGGCAGTTATCAATACAGCGAATTCGCGCATGTGCGTTCGGTTTGACTTCCTTTTCCTGTCGCCATCAAAATATGAACCATGGTAATGATTACACAGGTTAAAATATCGACTTCAAACGAACGATTTACGCTTTAATCATGAACAAAATGAAATAAAATAGAAACAAAAATAGTTTTAAAATGCTTTGAGACTGCTATTTAGGCGCTAACATTCCTAAGAAGATGTTTTTTCGACTTAGAAAAAGAAGAAAAAATCTCGAAGAAAGTTGAGTTGAAGTTGTGCAGCGTTATTGGGCGATATTATCATCTGTGGATAGCCGGAGTCACTGATTGAACGGCATCGGTTTTTACGCATAATGTCACGACTGTCATTGTCTTTTTAACGTTCATTAGGAACAAATCTACATTGATATTTTGATCTCCAATTCCGAAAATTTCTGTGCCGTATTTCACCATCTTGCGAAAACTCGACAATTGCCGTTAGCATAGAGGTAGAAAGGATATTTTATCCTTATACCTGTTACAATATTTGAATTATGAGCGATAACCAGTGAAGTATTCTGGATTATTTGCTCCGTGAACGATGAATGGCGTCATATATCATGAGTATACATGGTCATTTGATTAAACAATCCTGAACCCAATATATTCATGAACAGATCAAATTCATTAGGTGCCTGTTATATTGCATTTTCATCTATTTCACCAAATTGTTCTCTACTGTATATCCATGTGTATTAAATTTATAAAATTACTGTTATTTTATTTCCATTTCAGAGTGACGGCACAGCAACAATTCGCACTCGAAAGTTTATGACCAATCGTCTGCTATGTCGGAAGCAGATGGTATGTATCATCTAGCTTTTTATCAAATTGTCGACATTTTGTTATGTTCAAACTGTCTCTGTTATATAATGTAAGAAATTTTGGTTACCAAATGCTTGGAATGGGTTTTTAAACACAGCCGGTCAAGTAATAATATAGTAATATAGTACTAATTACTCGCTATGGCTTCCTATCGGTAGTGATCTAAGTCTGTTTGATGATATTCATTAATTCAACATACTTTACTCCTGGAAGGCTACCGAATGACTTGGCAACAGGTCTCGTAAGACATCCGTTGTAGCAAGATCGTCATAGATCACACACTGACTTCTGTTTTGAGTGAATCAGCAGCTCATGCAAATTCACTACAATGTCATGTGTATACATCATTACATGCTCACACAGCTGTGTGTAACTTCATAGACCCCCCCCCCCCCCTCCCAATACACTTCGTAAGTAATATAAATAAATTGGGCTGTTATGAACTTAAATTTAAAACTGGGAAGGAAATGTTCTGTGTACGAAAGAAGATTACTTTATATCTTTGTTTTTTTTATCTGATCTTATAAACTCAAGTCATGTCAATGTATGCCATGTTAACATTTCTAATCTTAGGTTGTCGATGTTCTTCATCCCGGCAAAGCCACATTGGCTAAAACCGAAGTGCGAGAGAAATTGGCACGTATGTACAAAACAACTCCAGATGTGATCTTTTGCTTTGGATTCAAGACATTGTTTGGTGGTGGCAAAACATCTGGGTTCGCCCTTGTTTATGATACTTTGGACTTTGCTAAAAAATTTGAACCAAAATACAGACTAGCCAGAGTAAGTAAAATATTGATTTGTTTTCATTTGTTATTTGAGCATGCACAGGACTATGGTTCTAATGCAAATTGGCCAATTCTTTCATTAGCAAAAATTGCCTCGGAGACTTTGGAAACTGTTATAATTCTATATATCTATACATTCCATGTCATTTGCCTCCCTCTGATTTGTTTTGCTTTCGTTAGTATGAATGTTCATAAAATGATGATGAAAAAATGACTATGCTTACCAGGTATCCTGCTTTTCTCATTCTTTGATGATTGTATTTTATGTGAAATTGAGCCTGTTGCTTTGTTCAAATTTTGATTTTCTTATATTTATTCCTTTTTGCAGTTTACTCACACATGGTTGTATATGTAAATAAATAAATAATATGTTGTGGTTTGAATCTTCGCTCCTCAATTTCAATAGTTCAAGAATGCTCAACTACTGAGCCAAATACGTTTATTAAGAAATACAAAATCATAAGAAACTGTATTGTTGCTTTACAACGAGCACAAATCGATAAAGAACCAGGAAATTCTTTCAAGAAAAGATGCCAGGCTCTCCTTATCTCCCTGCCTTGGGGTGACTGAAATAATCATAGCTGTCAAATGTTAAGACTCAGAAAAAAAAGAATTAATTTTTCTCATCACTTATCAAATGTCTATTTTTCTACAGCATGGTTTATTAGAATTAAAAAAATCTGGCAGAAAACAGAGAAAAGAAAAGAAGAACAGAATGAAGAAAGTAAGAGGAACGAAAAAAGCAAAAGTTGGATCTGGAAAGAAGGTATGATTTTGAAACATATCAAAACACTTAAATTATACGTTTTGTTTAAGTCGTTTAAACCTACTCAGTAATGGGTTTCAAAACCGCAACAAATCTCAAAGGGAGTTATAAGTACATTTGGCTATTCAAGTAAAGTTAAATTATCAGTATTTTATTGGTTAGAAATTGATTTAAAATAGTTAGTTTGAATACTTAGAGCAAAACGTATGTTTTAGGCCCTAGAAAATATTGACAATATTTGGTGAAAGGTTAATGTGCAATTATAATTTTGGGGGTCCACCAATTCCCTCTCTGGATTGTAATGTACTGTAGTTATGGTGAAGATGTATTATATTCTCGTCAAATTTACAATTATTAGCTTTATATATTTTATTTTGCTGAACATAGCTTAATTTGTCAGCACTGTTGTCATTTGTCAAGTTTTTAAACGTGCCTCCATGTTTGAGTGGTTATTGTCTCAGACTATTAATTTCTTGTCATGTTTGAGTGGTTATTGTCTCAGACTATTAATTTCTTGTCCCTCACCCCTGGGAGTAAGAATCACTATTGGGACAAGACAAAATACATTTCTTTTAGTGTATTCATTGTATTTTATCAATTCCTGAAATTGAAACAGAGGTTATTTTGAACTAAATATTTCTAGCATTGAATTCCGGCGTTAGCCTTACTTATTCATTCTGCGAAATTGGCAGTTGTCCTGTTGTCCAGGACATCAAGTTTTTCATTCGGACAACCAAAATTTTGGTTCTGACAACCAAATTTTCATTAATAAATCAAAGCAAAAGCAGCTAAATTTTCTGTTTCTGGCAACCACATTTCAAACCTTAATTTCACAGACTGCTTATTACTTTCTTATAATTTTATGTATTGTCTGTATTGACACTTGAAATGGAATATATACATGTCTAACATATGCTGTGTTCTTTCACAATGATTTTGGAATGATGATGAATGTTGAATTTATCATCATTAAATGCAATTATTGCTTATCCGACAATAAAACAGAGAGGTTGAATTACTTGAAAAATTTTTTTATAACATTTGCCGTAAGAAACACTGCATATGTTTTGGTATTGGTTTTATGTTTATACTTATTTTGCCTGCATTGTTTGCAGAAGTAAACACCTTCACATTGCGAACAGGTAAACTGGATTGTGAGAGCTTGTGTTTGCTTTGTAGTTTTAACCTTTTGTGTTATCCCTATATTTGATTTTGCTTACTTTTCTGCTCGTTGTTTTATTAGGCACATTCGGTGAATTTCAAATTTTGCTAGTTGAATAATAGCAAGAAATTGCTGGTAACAGAAAAAAGTTAAATTTGAGCCCCGTAACAATCAATCATACATAATTCTTTGGAAGTTTGATAAATTGATAGTGAAGTGATCTGAGAGCAATCAAAAAACGATTATTTTGGTAGTTGTAATGCTTTACTGCCTAATTTTTCCAGCAAATGAATTTGACCATTCCTTCCCCAGCGTGTGACTGCTAACTAAAACTAATCTCGTACCTTTATAATGAAATCATACACACTAGCTAAATGTTACATACCATCAATTTCATCCAGTTCAATGCTGTTGACTTAGTATTGGTTCCAGTAATATTGTTTCCATTTCACTGTGTGGATTTGATATATTTTGTTCTTTTTCAAATTCAATTCTCTTCACATTTTCCATGCATGTCTGTACTTCATGCTAAGTGGACTCCTTGAAGAGAACAAAATTGTTTCTATTTTCTCGTTATGTTGGTATTTGTTCAAGTCCTTGTTGATAGTTACAGTAAGATCTGTAAAAAGACTACTTGGTTCTATGAAATTCATGAGCAAGTGTTGAATATAAAATAATACAGTAAATGCTTTATTCACTGTAGATTCTTATAGTCCTATATCACTCCGAGTCTTATCTAGTTACTCACATCTTTATTGACTTAAATATACTGAACTATTTCATTTATAGTTTCTGGTGAAAATTTACTAAAAAATTTTGAGGGAACCAATTTGTTGTAAATCGTATTAGGATAATGTATTAATGTCCAAACCATGGTAGAGTGATATTTTAATTTAATATACTAACCAAAAATTGTTGTTTTTTTTCAAATATTTACTGTATTAATAAGGTGTGCAATGAGTAGTTTGATGTGTTCAGTTGGTTCAAATTTTTCAGATAAAGATACTATAATGTAACTGGTCACTGATAGAGGGTCATGGGTTCATGCCCTGCTACCGACCATGTTTCTATGTGAGACAATAGGCAGTTGCTTACGGAGGATGGGAGTCTAGTACTGGTTCTTCCCAGGAATGTTGAAAAGGGGCGTAAAACTCAAATAAATAAACAAATATAATGCTGTACTAATTTGTGTGCCTTGTTGTTTTCTAGTTAACACAAGCATGTTTTCATATTCTCTGTTGGAAATTTATTTCTGATGTGAAGTAACAATGAATTATGTAGACAGTCTTCACAATGAATGATATTTACTATCTTGAATACATATTATTTATTATCAATTAATATATTGTCTTAACTATATCACAGACAACGGTACACATATTTAGCAGGGCTCGACACTTACACTGGTTGGCTGGTTCAAGACCAGTGGTTTTTGTGCAGGCCCATTAACATGTGGGATTTGAATGGTCCAATGGACCATGGAAAATTCTAGGAGTATCAATATTTTACTGTAATTAAACAAATACCATATTAATGTAAGGACCACCTGAAATTCTGTTGGACCAGCAGGTTTCAAAAGCTGGTGTCCTTTGGGCCAGTCGCCACCATGAAAAATAAGTCACGTGTCGAGTCCTGTTTAGGATGGTGTTATTGTCTATTGATACATACATTTCATGATTTGTATCTAGTCGACTTTGAAGATATATTTAGTGGTTCAAGACTTTGAACTTAAGTAGAGGTGTTTTTGAATGACTGTTCTAGTAAATTGATGAATGTACAGTTGTGTACGCTAAACAATGTTCATTTCTCTACAATTTATTTTTACTGTCTATTTCAGTAACTGGCTGGAAGATCCATTGGTCATCATATGCTGGGACATCTGTGCGTTCTACATGTACATTACCATGTATTAAAGAGAAAAACTTATTTGACGTGTTGAATTTTCAATTTTACTGTCTGGCTGAAAAAAAAGTTTGTTTGGAGTACTCTTATTCACCGGTACTCATGAAAATCCTAGCAAAAAAAATCAAATGTTTTTGGTGGGGGGCAGTTTTCTTTTTTTACTATTGTAACATTGTAAAAAAAATAAAATCCCTACCTACCTTCCCAGTGCCAAAATTCTTGGTAGCAGAACTCCAAATAAACTTATTTTATTTTCAGCCTCTGTGGTTATAATGAGTTATAGGATCATCAGAACTGATTATAAAAACATAAGACCTAATGGACTTTTACTGGACAAAATGTTCACCCGTTTTTGCATGATCAAATTTAGTTTCTACATCATGCATCAAAGTAATATGTCTTACATATTCTTACATATACAATGTATATGTTCTGTATGATGGTTTAACTATAGTTAACAAAAAATATTAAATGTACTTAAATCATGAGTTTTGGAATTCCAGTTATATAATACAAATGTATATGCATTTAGACTATATATCGGCTAAAAATTCACTAGGCATGTTCATCTTTCAATTTTTACTGGAAAATAGTGGCTCTGTCTTCAGATCAGTGACCAATCAAAGACATCACTGATAATTTTACATGGGACACAATGAAAACACAGTGTCTTGAAACCCGTTAAGTTGATAGAATCAGTACCGGTATGTAGTGCTTGTATACTAGTATGATCTACACAAATACTTCTCAAAATTTGATAAGGATCACGTTTTGTCCTGTATGGCATATGTTATGTATGCCTCTGGTATTACCATACAAAACCAAACCATACATCAATCAAATAAAATATACCCTAAATACTATCAAGTTCACTATACAACCACATTGAACTTATTTCAAATGGCATTTCCAATATTATGCCACAACAACTTACCTAGAGCAATGCTACGAACACATTCAGACAGGTTACGCGACGATAAGCCAGTCCAATGACTGACCAATCAAAATGACCGGCACCACCATTAGCCAATCAAATGGCCAGTTTTACATAAACTAGTAATAGACACCATACTATATACTCGCAGACAACTGGAATAAACTCATACCCATGACTAAAATTCGTCTAGAAATAAAATAACACCAACAATAAGAGATAAGTTATCCAATATAGCACGTAGGGTTCGTGGACAAAACATTCCTTGTTCTTGTTCCAACTATCTTAATATATAAGGGAAGCAACTCGAACTGACTTGAATCCAAAATAAAGTTTCCCAGGGCCCTCAGATACATCTTTATATCTAGGGCTCAGCGCAACCCTGTCGTAACTTGTTCTTATTTCAATACGAGTTACGACACTGTTGCGTTATCACCCTCGATATATCATTTTTGTGATTATATTCAGCTTGATAAATGTTTGACTTATAGATAGGGATGTTAGTAAAGAATGAGAAATTAATGATTCGAGGCAGAAAAAAAACAGTGAAAAAAAGTCTGAATGATTTTTTGTTTTTTAATAAGGGAGATAATTCGAACGTAGTGGTATGGTAATTTTGTGTAAAATTCTCCGTAATCTGAAAATGATTACTTCAATATTTCTTAGATTCTTTGTCTTCGGATGATATTAAATGCATATTTATGTAGAGTTATTAAATAGTCTATACAAACAGAAAAAATCGGATTTCAGAATTTTGTTTTGGATCATTTAATTCAAGTCAGTTCGAGTTGTTTCCCTTAGATAACAAGGGAATTTGAATGCAGATCTTACAGTTACAGATGTTTGCAACTTTCGTGGAAAATCATTTGGTAATTGAAAACTCAACATCTATCAGGGAAAAATGCAAGATCTTCATATTAGAATATATTAGGCTATAGCAGACCGGATTGTGCTGCAGAATGTGTCTACGGTAATCTACGCGGTAAAAAGATGTCCGGACCCCTTATAGATAGGTGTCTACGCATTATTATATTTAAGGCAAGCTACACCCCTAGCTAGTCACACACTCACGGCACCAACTGTAATAGGAGGACGAAAATAATGTACCCGATGCGGGGCTCGCACCTACCCCCCCCCCCCCCCCCTGCTTGCAATTCATGTACATTGTACCTGTTAATCGGTCTGGTGAATATCCCAGTTCATCTATAAATACAATATATCACACCGCTACACATCATACAGTACAACCACTTTAGAACGGCCCTCTTCAGCAACAATCTCTGCATGAACTGCATGATTTTTTCTCTCTGCACGATTTGTTTATTAATTCAACCTCTCTAGGGCTACAACCTCTCAACAACAACATATTTTTGCTACTACCAAAGTGTGTGCATTTTGGAGAGGTTGCACTGTACTTATACATTTTCTTTCCCGCGTATATCTAATTCATATTACCATACACCCTTAAGTACGTACCATACGACAAATGTTCAGTTAACTGTGAACATTGTCACGTGGTATATTTTGTTCTGAGTGGCTGGTTCATACAAAGTATACAACAAGGATAAGAATACAAGATTTATTACAGGGCGTCATGTCCAAGTATAACACAAGACTAATTTTGATGCAAAGCATCAAAGACGGCGCACATGTTGTTTCAAGTACAAGATATTTTACGTAAGAATAAATAATAAATTTTGAGAATGTGGATGTCTAGTGTGAACAAGCTTTTACTTTGATTTGGCCTTCTAGCCTTATCTGACCCATTATAAAATCTGACCTAGATTTTATTGATGAGCATCATGACAAATTTTCTACAAAATTTTGTCATATTTGTAACTAGATTACCCAAGTATGACGAAAGTTGTTTCAAACATGCATCATGTTACTATGTGACAAATGAGCAAAAACAAAACCTCTCATGAAAGAGATGTTTCTAAAATGCCAGCCAAGTAGTCATTCATGTTAAAGGTCTCAATCAATACAGGTCATACACAGATGATAACCAATTTTCATGTAAAGTTTGAAGATCTTATGCCCCACCGTGCACAAGTTACTTATTGTAAGGAGACTGTTTTGTTGTCTGAAGGAAAACCATTTGTTCAACCTACCCAAAAACAACTGACTTGTACAAAGCAATATATTCCCAAATGTTCGAACTGGGCATATATAAGAAAAAAAAGAAAAGTATGTATAACAAGTTAAAATAAATTTATTATCAAAAATGCATTCTTATGCAACAACAAATGTTAAGTTTATTAAAGAGATTAGTTAAACTGATACAAAAATAGTTACTAATTGCACTTTGTGGAGGTATAACAGCACATTCACGAAAGTTTTAAGACGAAATGTGCATTAAATAAGATTTAAAAAGGAAACATGTACATGAAACAGTACAGTCACAACAATACTATAAATTCATATTAAACACAGTTGAGCAAATGTGCACTTAAGCTTGAGCAAATAGCATACCTGAATGTTGCTTTTTATGATAGTGAAAATACGAACTTATACATCACAATACTTAATATAATGTTTTATTTTACAAAATTGATTGCTATGAATATTTTTTAATACATTGAAATAGAAACATATAAGAATTTGCAAAAATTATGTTATATCTAATTTGTATCATTAGTTCAGCATTCCTTCGACACTTACAACTGGCACAAGTAAAATACTAAAAATTAGTTTTGACAATTAAAACAAAACATTATTATGAAGTATGTGTAATGAAAACATAGTGTTAATAATAATAATAATGTTCTTAGATTGGTTATCACAAAGTACATAGCAAGCTAAAATGGTGGATTTAAGATGGCCCTATATCACTGTCATGAGTATTTACTCTAACAATCCAAATGGAAAAATCTCAATTGCCTATACAAAGTTTCTATGTTTTATCAGGTGACCAAATTAAATACTGACCTAATTCAGCCACTAATATCTGGTGAAGATTGCAAGCTCTACTTGGGAAAATAATCAATGGTCAATGGTTTAACAAAAATAAAATTTTTACAGTTTAAATGGAAAAATGCAATAGGAAAGATTGAATTGCTTATGATATTATAAGAGTTACAAAAAATAAATTAGCAACATTTATACCAAGACAGTCCTGTAGTCTGGTACACACACAAAAATATACATATTTACAAAGAAATGTAAAGATAACAATAGTGACAGGAGAACTTAAATATAAGAGAACTTTTTTGCACTTTCCTTAAAGCTTTATACAGATATACATTTGAGGAAATAATCAATGGCACATGGATTATTAAAAATGATTTTTTATGAGTTTAAATGGGGATAAAAAGAAACATGTCAAAGTTGAAAAATTGATTTTTTATGAGATCATACAAGTCGTAATGAAAACATGATTAACAACATCTCTACCAAGAAAGTCCTGTAGCCTGGTCTACACAAAACACAAGCAATATATATATACATAGACATATTTACTAAGATATGTAAACAACAACAATGGACAAGATAAAGCTCAAAGTCTGATCTCTGATAAGTTTTCTATTACTTTCCAAATGAATCTTTACCCCAGATGGCCCAGTACCTAACTTTAACATAATTTAATGACAGAAAGACTGTTAATATACAGAAGGAAAAAGTATCAGAAAAGTTTATATTTCATTTTGTTATAGATGAACTAGAGCAATGAACGTCCTACAGTATAATAAACCAAAGTGTTGTTTTTTACCATACAATAAATATTGTAGCACAATGGCATTTGGTTAGAAATAAATAGCCATGGTCAGTGTTCCTATAATCATTTGTTGGTAAGAAGTTTCATAAATATGAATTGAAGAAATTGACTATCAAAGCAATAATCCTTAATTTTTTTATGTTTCTTATTAAGTTTACTGATCACTTGCATAACAAACATATATAAAAAAAAACATCATGTTGTATTACCTGATTTCTTGGTAAAATTAATTTTCATTTAAAAAAACAATCATGGGTATTTTTTTACTCAAAAATAACTAAAAATTGCATGCACTGTCAAAAACAATTTTTTCTAACAGGCAAAAATTGTACTGTGAACACACAAAAATCTATAATTTTTATTATATTCTTTAGTCATACTATTGTCTAAAATGCTAATTTCTGGTTTTAGGCTTCTTTCCAAAATGTAATTATACCTTTAAAGCAACAAACATCTAAAATGTAAATATGTTAAATTAGAAAAATGTCTGCATGGTAAATTTGCATGTTCTGAAGAGTATATATTTATTGATTTATTTTTTCACAATATTATAGAAGTTTGTCCCAGAAAATTTTGCTGTAAAATTTACTGGCAACGACTCCACCATGCTGAACAATAGATCATCATCTACTTCTTGTGGTAACTTCCCAAATAATTTAACTAAATCATCTTAAGGTAACATCCTTTGAGAAATTGTCTCTATTGACTGACAACTTGCATCTGTAAGTTCTTGATCCTTTTGTTCCTTCGCAAGTTGGACATACACCTTCGACTAACTTTTTCTTGCGACAAGCTGTAAATGTATAAATAAAACACTTATTTATATATAAACGGGAACACAAAACAACACATGACTGTGTATTTTATACACAATGTCTTTCCCGTTGACAACATATGAAAATCAGTCAGAACTATTATGTGGTTTATGACCAAAACATATGTTTCCCACACAGACATCCGTATACATGACATTTTAACAATTATTGATTCTATTCATGAACTCGACCACTTACCAAGCATAACATTTCCAAATTTAAACAGTTTTTTTGGACTATTATAAATTTAATGTAAGCCAGTTGGCATTCAAATCTGAAATATAGAAATTCAAGCACTTTTCAGGGTTTGTATGAAACCCACAACTAATAAACAGTGAAAATAAAGTCTAATCCAAAAAGTAGTATGCCTATAGACAAAAAATTCCACACCTTTTGTACTACAAGCAGTATATGAAGCAACTTCATACAGTGAATCAATTGAATACACCAACTCCTTGTCTTTCATTTGCACAGCAAATCACCATTTTTTTAAAATGTTGTCAACGTCCTCATCTTCTATTGACACAGGTACAGCATCATTGGAAATGAACTGAAAATATTAGTATTATAAATTTAAGCTCTGTAAGATATAGTCTATGAAGTTTAAAGGATAGGAAATTAAGTAGTTCTCAAGTTACTTACAGTTGGAATTACTTGTCCAAATCACCAAAAGTGAATAGTTTTCCTTTATACTATAAACATAATTATTGATTAAAGTTAATAGACCAAATCAATAATTACTTGTCTGGGACAACTAGTTAAGTGCTTATTTTGCAGACTGTAATTTTGAGTGAGTCACATTATTGAGAGGTCTTAAGGTGAGTTGTAACTGTATATATATTCAATTTAAATGAGTATGATTTTTTTCATCTACCTTTTCATCTTAACACATACTTTTTTAATATTAACTGATTACTGAAACGCTGATCAACTGCTGACATCTTAATATTGTTGCAAGTGTTAAGCTCAAATTAGACAGTAATTTCTGTGTTTGGAAATAAAGATTGGGCAAAAATGCAGGTGTTGCAGTTTGCATATTAACCTGATCATAGGACTGTATGTTATTAGGAACTGACAATTCAAATTTCAAAAGAGAATCGTTCACTTGACTGAAGCGGACGTGCAACATACTCATAATCATTCAATAATTGGCTATATACTTCATGTACATCATAAAACAATGACTATGAATAAGAAAAGGCAGTTCTTTGAGTATTACCGTGCTCCAAAATATTTGACCAATAACCTGGAGTCAATTCATAAGAATGATCTTTATAATGAACAAAAAGAAAATCAAATAACTCATCTAATGTGTCATAAGATATCAGCACAGCAGTACCATCATCGCTGCGTAACCCATGTCTATTTCTTTCGTGGGAATCAAATAAAAGGAAATGATTAGTTTGAGGATCGATATACAAAGCGATTGTCAAACCATCAACAGTCAAGATTTGGTAAGGCGAGAGTAGGCATGCTTGAGAAATTGCGTCGAAAAATGGCAATTGGCCCTAACGTAACTCGACAGGTCTGTTGATATTATATAGCCGTAATACATATCTGAAGCACAGTTCTCAATAAGTTTGGGGCCAACAGGCCCAAAAGCTAGACTAACAGACCTGCTTAGGGGTCCGGGCATTTTCTATCAATATTTTATACACTTTTGAGATTCCTAACCGGCCCAAACACATTTCTAACTTATATCCATTATTGATGAGGCAATAAGTCACTGCATCTTATTGACATCTAGATTAAAACTTCCTACATGACAATATGCCTGGGTCCCAGCAAACACACAACGTTATGACAACGTTGTGTTTTAGTTGTGTATTGGTTGTATTTTTTTACAACGTTGTCACAACGTTGTTGCAACGTTGACAACTATTTAACACAGTGTTTTGGAATGTGTAGGAGAAAGTATCATAAAAGCAATGCATTTATGTATTGAACAGACACTGTAAAAATGCATACAGCATTGTTATCTGAAACTGGAAATATTTACAACGTTGGTACAACGTTGTGTAAACGTTGGGCTGCAACGTTGTGTAACAACCGTGCTGTAACGTTGTGAAAACGTTAGTAAGCAACGTTATCACAACGTTGTACTAATGTTTTAGTCGCAACGTTGTTAGAGTAACGTTATATCAACGTTTTGACAACGTTGCCAATTTCAGTGCAAACTAGTGTAGAACATAATGAAAGTACATGTATATATAAATGGTTATGAATTTACTCTGTATCGTTTTTATTGCTGCAAAAACAAGATCCAATCCCTTTTGCTTAAGTGCTGCCAAATTTCAATCACAATGACATTTTTTTCATGTGTAATTCACTAATTGTAGACAGTAAACAGCACATTCAACTGTTTGTTGCTCTATATTTAATGGATAAAGTAGACCTGTGTTCTGTACATACATCAGGAACATAAAGTACATGTTGTATTCGTTTTTTCATATATGCATGTTATACATATAATGATATTCATACATGTATGCCATATCTTCAGACTGTCAATAAAGTTGAGATTTGCTTCAGAAGCGTCATTCTTAAGTCAGATTTAGGTTAAAATAAGTTTTTTTTGCATGCGAGATGGCGCTTTATGCATGAAAAAATGCCTCTATTTACACCCATGAATAAATGCATCCTATGATGTATATCAAATAAAATAAAGTCAAAGTAGGTTAAATAGAATTTATTTATCAATGCACATCGTACTCTTTAGCAGCAAATAACATGTTATATTCAAAGTATCCTCACAATCACATTGAAAAACGCAGCATCAAGTCATCTGCAGCACATTATAATTCATATATGCTTAGATATCATGATATTGTCTATATAATATTAATTATGATATATAACACTCATTGAATATTCTTACTAGTCCTACTAATTACTGGCACTTCAAGCTGCTTTCAAAATTGCATTGTTTTGCAGATACATGAAACGGTCAAACTCCTTCAATCCTTGATAATATCATAGCATCATTTTCCTTTGGTGTCATAACACAGATTTACCCAGTGATCAGTTTGTATTTTCCTTAATGGACGAAAGCTCTCTCTATCAGTCTACGGCAAAATTTGGGATATAGTTATTGCCGTAAGAGCAACTTTATTGATATGTTCATGTTGTAGTTAACCACTGGACTGGGCAGAGTTTGTTCTAAATCGGATGTATCAACCCAGAAACAGGCTCGGTTTCTCTGAAAAATTCGAAGCTCTTCATTGGTCACAATTTGGTGAAAGAAAGTTTTCTTCTGCTTCTTCATAATTTCCTTGTTGTTGACCTCTGGTGCCAACTTCTAAGCCAGGTTAAAAACTGAAACAAGATATACAATATTTAAATTTCAGCATGACAATGAAGTAAACATCTATAAGATACTGAAACCGGTCTTTGAATTAGTAATTTGTGACAGGTTGCCCTCCAATATACTTTATGAAGAAAACTTAACCTGTCCAGGACAACCAATTTTTTATTCGGACAACCAAAATTTTTGTTTCATTAATAAATCAAAACAAAAGCAGCTAAAATTTTTGTTTGAGACAACCACATTTCAAACCTTAATTTCACAGACTGCTCAATGTAACTGTTAATAAATAATATTATTTTACGGTTTACCCCACCCACTGCACTGGTCATCTAAATTTAATCTGACCATTCAGAAATCATTCAACAAACAGATTATATCACCCAATCAATAAATATGATTATTAAAGAGAACTTACCGTGGTTACAAACAATAATATCTTCATGTATTTATGTATAGATCACTGAAAAGTGGATGATAATTTCTGTAGTCAATCTCCTAGCAGAGTTGTCGTTCGTTATCTCTCAAAAGCTATTTTCATTGCGATAGGTTCGAATGATATTTTTCCGTAATTATTTCGTTGATTTCAAATTAAGTTGTTTAACGTACTATATCATCATTAGAATTTAATATTTTAGTATGTTTAGGTACGATGTATCTTCTTTTTACTTTAAAAGAAACGTTAATTCGAATATACCGATCCTGATTCTTGAAATTAACCGTTGGAAATTAACGGGTACGCGCGCGCGCCGAATTGGTCAAACATTGGAAACAACATTAGTTTTAAAGCTTTTGGTGGATTTCGAGTGATAAATGGAATCATATCTGCCAGTGTCTGGTGTTTTACATTAAAATCGTGGCCATGACGCACAAGGTAAGTATTTTTTTATTGTTTTGGCCACAAAATCTTGGTTTTAAAGAATGTCGGACGAAGCGTACCACTACCGGAACGTAACAGGGTTAAGCGTACCAGTTCATTAGTTTTGATAGGCAAAGCATACCACATATGTATTATAGAAATATGAAACATGTAATTAAAAATGTATTAAATCAAGATGCGTTTTATATAATGTCTGTCATTGTCTGACGAATAAACAATATAAATATTTTTTATAAAATCATAAGGCCTAAATTAAAAGATTGTTTGTTTGCCGCTGCCGGCCGACCCGACAAAAATCCGCCAGTCCAAAGAATTTTTTTACTAAAAAAGTAATGCATTTTTTTCATTACTTATCAGTGTCCGACAAATTTTTTTCTATTCTTGTTGCCCACTGGGCAACCAAAATTTTGAACTGGTTGCCAGGAACTTTTAGCTCAATTTTTTATCGCACGCGGTGTATTTCTGCATATTTTGCAATTACACTGAAACTGAACAGCCAATCAAGTGACCTTTGATCTACTTAATGTAGATATAATACATGTACTTATTAACATGTTTTGATTACCATGCACTGTTAAAGTATTCTAATGACCAGCATATAATATGTATACAAATGTCTATAACAGAAACACATTAAATCAAGCAAACATTTGTGTTCTTTATTCATGTTTATAAAGACACATAACATTAACACAATCACATTTTAAGACATGCTGTACAACAACACAATTTAATTTTAAAGTTCCAATTACACAAAAACAAGTCGATTATTATCGTCCGGCGCCCTAGATTCGACCCTGTCCTTCATTCGACCCCAATTTTGTTTACGTCACAGAATCTCGCGAGATGACCGTTGCGCGCGAAAATCGTGAACTTTTTGTTTACTACACATTTATTTACACGAAGCATAGATTTTCGTCAAAAATGGGTTATACATAGATAAATAAACTGTAAAATACTTACGATCTGGAAAAAAATCCATTTTTTACTAATCCCAATAACAGCCTTTAATAAAATGTGTTTTTATATCAACTTACACGATATTTTTAAATTCTATGCCTTCGTCTGCATTGTGTACATGCAAATGATGTAAGTCACGTGATGAATGTTGAAAAAATATAGGCCAAATTAATTTTACAGTGTGTTTTAGTCCCGTTATTCCTTAGCGCTAAATTTAAGTTTCTGTTCTAGAAATTACCGTTTAACGGTAAAATTATCAGTATTATATGCCTAAATACTGGCATATATCTGCAAATAATTTGACAACTGCATATCAGCAGTGTATGCGAAGACATTATTCCTGTCAAACATCGGGTACTATAATTACGTACTGCACTCCTGTGAGGTTTATGTAAAAATTGACGATTTTTTTTCTGTCACCATCGTGAGCAGAGGAGTGATTCATGATAAACGGTTAAAATACCATTTAACTGTTCATTCCTTTTAAATTAATACTTCTTTAACATTTTTCAATAATTTTATCGAAAAGACGATTATCTAAACTGATTAGCATCGGCCTAATTTGTTGCACGCGCGCAGAAACGAAGCATGGACTATTTCAAAATGGCGGACAAATATGACATTGACCTTTATTCAATACTATTTAAAGTACTTATGATTGTTATTTGAATTAAAAAATGGACATTCGTAAGGAAAAATGAATAAATGAACAAGTAAGCGTTATATTTTAATGTTTATTATCTTCTGTACTATATTTTGGTCGTATTGAAAGCTTAGAGGGTCGAAGCATGGCCACTCGAGGATATATACTCCCATCTTTCAATGTCACCAATTAGTCACTGTTTCTTGAGATATAAAAAAATCCAGGTACTATAACTTGTTTTCAATTTTCAAAACACACAAAACTGTCCTGCCATCTACTGGACTCTCGGTGAAAGTTATTAGCATAATAATTTATCTTTCCAAACTATTAAAACAGAATGAAACACAAAACTGTCCTGCCTCTCGGAGAGCCGTTTGCTTAATCATCTGAATCGTCCACTGACACTGTAAGAGAAATGATTGTTATAAGCAATTCGTAGAGTCTGTTTTGTATCTCTTTTATTATATGAAGTCAGGTCACGCAAGTCAAAATATTTTATTGACATTAACACATGATACATGTACTGATGTATATAAAGTCGTACTCATCAAACATCTCGTGTATTTGCTATGGAAATTCGTCAAATAAAGATCGTCAGTGCGTTTGATCAACCTACCTGGCATAGTATTTCATTCTTCTGCGCATGCCGCCAACAGAGGCGACACAAAACAAAACGCCCATCAAATACAACGAAATTCTTAAAAGTTTTTTAAGTTTTTCGCACATTAGCCGCCATGTTACTAATGACTCAGCTAAACGGTTCCCATTCTCGCGAGTAAAAATCATATCGAAGCCGGTAAGCAGTAAGCACATGGCTCTAAAAATAGAATTTTAGTCAAAGACGTTGCACGACTATAAAATCCGAGGATTTCGGATATTTTTGATAATAAGGCGGAGTTAAATCTTCGATATCGTATTGAGTGTAGTACAGTGATTGACAGCTGTGGGCGGTCTTTAATGAACAGAAGCGTGTCAGTTTAATATGTTGATTGGGATTAACAAACAACTTAAGTGAGAGCCGTAGGCGATGTTTGATGATCCTTAGCGGAAAACCAATATAGCGTGTCGGTATATGATGTCAATTGGGGTTATATATACAACTTTAGTATTGATTGAACTGCTGATGTCTGCTATTTCCGGGCAATTGGTCCTTTGATTTTATGGTAGCCCGGCGGGCTGATCTGAAATATTTTTGGTTTCCCGACCGAAAATTCAAGTTGCCCGCGGGCACCGGGCAAAGGATTTGTCGGACACTGCTTATGCGTAATATTTCTTTCGTGAAGTCAAATGCCATTTGGTTTCTTCGATACACGTGCTTACAGTTGTATATTTGACATCCTTTATTCCGTCGACAACCCATAAGCATGTGATTGGCGATGTCGCGAGAATTAAGTAAATCTTAACATGATACTAATTTCTACTAATTTCTCGCCAATAACAGCGTTATTCACACATCATTTAATTGCGCTGTTGTGAAAAAATTATTACCTGATAAGTGTGAAAAATTAGCGTTGACACAAATTATAATCAACAAGTGTTGAGAACTTAATAGTGCGGAGTTGATGAGCTTTAATTAATCTGTCAGCTTTCGTATATTATTGCGCGAAATAATATTACATGTAAACAGTGGACTGGTTTTATTGATAGAGCACCGAACTACATAGGTAAAATGAGGAACTGCGACTCGGTCTAAATTCTCGCCCCGGTACTCGATATATAAAACACTAAAAATAGACATATTAATCTCGCCCTGTACGTAACGCTGCATATGTAAAACATGGCTACACAGTTTACAAAATCGCTTAGCAATTCACCGGTTTTCTACATATTTACTTCAAGAATGGGATTTCCTGCTTCACAAAATACAATCAAATGCCTGGATTTCTGTCCGTCTTGGCCGACGGGTATTGTAAGTGTTAACTTATCATGTGACTGTTTTCGGAAAATGAACGGTCAACAAAAAGCGAAAGTAGAAGAAACATTCTCAATAAATATCATTTTAGCTATTCGAGAGTCGGCTTCAGACGTTCGCGAATCACCATGACCCTTAGCGAAGTCCTAAAACGCGATGAATAGCGACATTGCCAATTACCAAGGACTTATATACATACATACGTATGTGTATAAGTCCTTGCAATTACGAACGCGGATTTTGGACAAATCACCCTATGTGGGGATCGTCTTGTAGGCGATTATATAGTATAGTATAGTATATATATAAAAAAGAAAAGATTTTACCTACCTACCGACCCAACCCAAAAAGTATGGGTCGGAAGTGGCAAACAAACAATTAATTAAGGGTGGCCTAAGTGAGTGTTTAACAGTTTAAATAAGATAATCATAGACACAAACAAATGTTGTTGTAACTAACTAATAATATCATTCTCTATTTATTATTACAGTACAACATATGTGGTATGCTTTCACTTATTTTCAATAAGTCGATCCCATTAGACAGTAGACTAATAAAAAATGCATTAATTGTAATAAATTTTAATCAGACAGCTGATAACTTATGTTAAATTTGCCAAGGGCAAGGGGGATTCAATACGGTAACAAAATCCTTGGGTAAGGTCAGTTCTGGAAGAAAACCGTATTTTATATGAAAAAAAATGTTAGTGAGAGAATGGCGCTTTGTAACAGCGCCGACTATAGGACTAGCAGGTTAAAAAAGCCTTGCCACAAAGACTTTTAAGTTATAAGTTGCCATTTCCAGGGTTCTCAATAACAGCAGGCTGCAGGCCAATTTAGCCGCTTAGAAATGTGTTTGGACCGGTTAGGAATCTCAAAAGTTTATAAAATATTGCTAGAAAATGCCCAGGCCCTCCTAGCAGGCCTGTTAGTCTAGCTTTTGGGCCTGTTGGGCACAAACTTATTGAGAACACTGCATTTCTATGACAGGTCTTTCTAATCGAATCGGCTTTTTTTCACAGGTAGGGGAAGGGGCTTTTTTCCTTAAATTTGGGGAAAATAACTCATAATTTTTGCAAAAGGGGAAGAGAACACTTTGATTTTAAAGAATTTAATGGCCCCTGCTATAGAAGGAAAAAAAGCCCTGAGAATAGTCAAAATATTCTTTTTGTAATGGATCTATGCTGATAAAACTAGAATATTTTTCATTATAGACAAGAAAATCGGAATATCGGAAACAATGAAGGAAACTATCCACTTTGGAAAAAAAAGTAAAAAGGCAGAAAAAAGCAAAATGCTGCTGTGTCGCTCTTCGTGTCGTGATCAGTCAAGCACATCTTCAGAGTCGCCAACATCAAATAGAAAAATATACCAAGTAAACAGTAAGTGATGGTGCTTCAGATTGACTAATATAATGAAGATACACTTATTATATCATTTTTAATAACATACATATACATGTATAGTAAGCGACATGTAATTCAAGTCTGAAAGCTGTTTCTTGATTTTTATTTTTATTTATCAATCATCCGACCTATTTCCATTGAGAGGTGGCTTATACCTTCATATATCCTCGTACCAAGTAGGACAGGAGAGGTGGTACAAATGCATATGGATAATAGATACCTAGACTTGCATGACAAAACTTAGTTTGTCAAACAGTGTTAACTGATTTAACTAACCAAGTCCGAAAGCTATTGAATCATGCTTTTTTGTCAATCTTCTCTCGTGTATTAATCATAATGAAACCAACTCATGTGGAATATGATTGCTTTAGAACATGTTAGACCTACATTTTTACCATTGTTTTAACAATCATTTTGTTTCCCTTTTACAAATTACAGCATGAATAATATAGTACATTAGATGTCAAAGATGTTGACACCACATGTCGTTTAGTGATGAGCTTCACAGGGTTTGGTCAGTAAAGGAAAGAACGGGATTCTCAGGGAAGAAGAGGTTGGAAGAACTGGCTATATGCAAATCAATATTAAGTAAGTTGTCCTTTATACTGTTTAAGTATGAAGTAAGTTTCTTGTTTGTTTGTTGTTGTTAAGAAAAAATGGTAGGTAATTTGGTAATTGAAAAAAAAAAAATTTCAAAATTAATATTGATTATTTAAATCAGTATGACTGATTTAAGTATTTTTTAAAGAAAATTAAAATAAGAAAAATTGGCCGTATATTCTCGATCCATTTTTTCAGTCTCATAATTTGTAGTTTTATCTAAAACATTATCAAGCTAAAATTCAGATTCAGAATCTATTTCAAATAGCTGTTTCGGATAGTTCTTAATCCTGTTTGTGGTTTAATTAGTAGAATTTAAAGTTTTGAAGAAACAAGTGTACGAATCAGGAACATCCACACATGTGCACAAAGCATACCTAAACTAAAACTAACATGGGGACAATTTTTTGCACATTCAAATTTTCTTTTTAAATACAAACATACCATCAATTCTTTTTTGCAGATGCACTCATGAAAACTCACAAGACAGTCAAAAGGAAGCTTTTTGAAACATGTGACCTTCAACAAAGGTGGATTGAAATTTAAGGTATATTTACTATTCTTTTGCTTTTCTTTTCTGGGCTAAAGTCAGGAAAAATGGTTAGTGTTACTGCTTATGGAAAAATAAAATCTTATTTACAACATTAAACAGTTCTTGTTTGAAGATCAAACTGACTGTGGTTACTAGTTCATTTAAAAATATCAATTTTCTTTAAGCTTTTATAATCTTTTGCTTTACCTCTTTGTTCTTTGTAGTGCACTAAAAAGTTCAGCATAATTTGATTCTATTCAGATTTGCAGCGGGATTCAGGATGGTTCAAGTGTTGTAAAAATAATCAATTAGTGCTAGTCTTAGAATCATTGTATCAATGAAATACTTAAAATGAATTATATTAAAATAATTTCAGAAGAGTTTGACAGAATCTGTAGTCCAGGAGGATTTGGAGGTCCGGGAGGAATTGAAGACATAAAGGAATCTTAAACTGAATTTCACCCTTTACAAAAGGCGAATTGGGCCACAAATGTTTGGATTGTTTAAAATAATTAAAAACTGTCACTTGTGTATAATTTGTTATATACTTACTGCATACTAAAATAAGTCACTTAAAAAAGACAAAAAGTGAAAAAAGTCAAGGTCGGTGCCATTCGTTTCTGGAGGAGGGATAATATAGAATATATTGTCTATGTGAATACATGTAATTTTTGACATTGTATTATATTTTTTAGCTCACATGTCACAAAGTGACAGGGTGAGCTTTTAGGATCAGTCTCTGTCCGGCGTCATGCATCGTCAAACTTTGTGTTGTGAACACACTAGAGGTCACATTTTTAGCAAAAATGGGTCAGAACGTTATTATGGACAAAATCTCGGATGAGATCGATATTGGGCCATTTGGGGTCCAAAACTAGGTAACTAGGGCAAATTGCTGGAAAACCTTGTGATCACTCTAGAAGTCACTGGTTTGATTGGATCATCATGAAACCTTGTCAGAATGTTTGTCTATATAATATCTTAAACTAGTTTGAACATGGGTCATCTTGGGTCAAAAACTATGTCGCTAGGTCAAATCATGTGAAAAACCATGTTAACACTATAGATTTCACAGTTATAATTGGATCTTCGCAAAACTTTGTCAAATTGTTTGTTTTAATGATATAACGGTCAAGTACAAATATGGGTCATCTCGGGTCAATAACTAGGTTACCAGGTTAGGCAAACTTTGTTAACACTGTAGATGTCACAGTTTTGATTGGGTCTTCACCAAACCTTGTCAGAATGTTTACCTCAATGATTTGTGGGTCAAGGTGGAACATGGGTCAGCTGGGGTCAATAACTGGGTCATCAGGTCAAATCTTAGGTAAAAATCTTATAAAAGCTCTAAATGTCATGGCTATAATTGGATCTTGGCCAAACCTTGTCAGATTGTTTGTCTTAATGATATTAAGGACAAGTTCAAATATGGGTCACCTAGGGTAAAAAACTAGGTCAAATCTTAGGAAAACCTTATTAACACTGCAGATGTCAAGTTTTGATTGTATCTTCACCAAACCTTGTCAGAATGTTTGTCTTAATGATATGCAAGACAAATTCGAACAAAGGGCATCTTGGGTCAAAAACGAGGCCACAAGGTCAAATCTTAGGAAAACCTTGTCTATGCTGTAGTTTTCATGGTTTTGATTGGATCTTCACTAAATTTTGTCAGAATGTTTGTCTTATTCACATGTAAGACAAGTTCTAACATGGGTCATCTGGGGTCAAAAACTAGGTCACCGGTTCAAAACAATGTTTTAATGAGTGAGCAGTGATTGACATGTGAGCGATATAGGGCCATCTTGGCCCTCTTGTTTATCTTTTTCTGAAAATTTACTTCAAAATTGATTTAGACCTGAAGAAAATCTTTAAATGAACGAAAGAAATGGCAGCACTTATTGCCCTTAACAAACAAGAGTTGGTACTGCTTGTGGTGCTATTGTTTTCTTAAAGTATTGATTAAAAACTATTGTTTTGAAACATGGATTACTGGTTTACCATATTAAGATGACTCAGTAGGGAAAGTAGGGTACATAACTATTGTTTTGCTTGAAATATTAATCAAGTTTTTGTTTGAAACTCGGAACACTTGCCATCATAAAATTCAGTTCAATGTTCTATTGTTTGCCTTGCATTTTGTCTCAATTATGGCTTTTTTGTAAAATGCATATTTCTTGGTTTAGGTAACTATATGATTTGACATTGAATTAAATATTTGTATTAGTAATATTACTTTGATTTGCTTAAATTTTTAAACCAAGTGTTTTCAAAGGTAAATGTTTATTTGTTTAGATACTGTAAATTGACAAATATACCCGTGGGTTCTATTTTCGTGAATGGCTAATGTCTCGAATAAAAAATTTGGTAAAATATAAACAGCATTACTTATTAAAGTTTAAATAAGCTTCATTGCAAATTCAAGATCTCGCGAAAGTTGTGATAAAAATTCACGAAAATAAGATCTCACAGATATTAAGTAATTTACAGTAATCTAAAAAAAGCCGATAACTGGAGTGGATGGAAAGATTTCCAACTGAGCATATGGCAGGGTTCATTAGCTCCAATGCACCCAGTCGAAGCTAATACTGCTGTGAACAAAACCAAGTTAGGATATCACCCAGCACTGAATGTCAGCAACTGTGAATCGAACTCGCATTGCTGGCACCGAAGTGCAACCAACTTACCACTGAGCTTTTAACAGAAGGTTTTGTTTTGGTTGTGGTTTGGTTGTTTCACAACGTTGTGCCACAACGTTGTCGCAACGTTTACACGACTCCACACTTTAACGTTGTCGCAACGTTATTCCAAACGTTGTCACAACGTTATGCAAAACGTTGTCGCAACGTTGTCACAACGTTACTGTGTTTGCTGGGGTGTTCATTTTTCCTGATAAAATCTAACGTGAGGTAAGTTTCTAAGCGGCTAAATTGGCCTGCAGTTATTGAGAACCCTGCTGAGGTGTACTGTACATCATATAACTGACCCCTAAATGTAGCAACATTCGGCAAATCATTATGTCCAAGGTATCTAAGTTCACCGATGGACTGAACTATACTTCCATACAAGCGACATATCAAGACTTATGAAATTAAAAATACTGCAAGGCTGGCATTGAAAAAATGCCGAAAGAGCGACTATAGTGACATTGCAGTACACTGCATTCCATTATTCGGTGCAAATTTAGACAACCTTGATGGAAACTACCTACTGTTAAATACTTCTTACCATGTTTGTTGACAGTTATCGTTGTTGTCTTTCGTGTTCAGTCAACCAATATGGCGGAAAGTGACGCGCTTTAACATGTGGTTAATTGTAACATTTTCATTGGTCGATTGATAGTGTCTGGCTGGAAAATGCTGGCGGAGCGAGTTTTTCGCGAAACGGAGACAAAACAAAAAAAAAGAAAATGGAGATAAAAAACAACGAACATTTCTACTGTTTTACGCAGCTAGAAAGAAACTGAATTCACGAAGCAAAATTCAATAATAACTGCTCAAAGAATTATATCAATTACGATTTAAACCGTCAGTATGTTTTATCTCCATTGCGTTTTTATTCGCAATCCGTTAAAACGTCAATGCGTTGTATATAAACGTAATACAAAATATGGTTTTTCATAAGGCAAGACTTATTTGCATAGTTTGGTCATTGTCACTACAGTTTTTCCATTATATAGGCTTGTACGAAGTAAATAAGATCAATTGTCGTTGATTTTTTAATTTACCCTATTGTTCTTTTAACAACTGACTTTCAGATAGGCATAAACAAGCTTCGAAAACGTTTTCGGTACTTTTGCGAAGTTGGGGTAGTAAGGTTTAGAAACTAACGTATAAAAAGAGCGTAGCCTAACCGTTTTGAGAGAAGCTATTATATATACAGAAAACATTTTCAAAGCTTTGTAGTAACGGTAAAAAACTTTCATTTTAAATATTTGGACTTTTTTTTATCACTTAATGGATGCATACAATACATATCAGATTGTTTAAAAAAGATTAAAAAAGAAAGTAAAAAATGATTAATAATACCAGCTTCTCCCAAATCGATTACGCAACACCAGGGCAATTTTTTAACACTATTCAATACTGACGCCGCCGTTCTCGGCGCCGTCAATAAACTTGATTTTGGATAACATATGATTATTCATCCAACTTAAATCATGTTGTTGTTCAAAATGAATTTCTTCACATGTTTTATGTGTTGTATTCTGATTGCCATTAGTTCAGGACTCCTAGACTGGGACGTATTTGCAACTAAAACCACTTATGAGTGGTCAAAAATCCTATATGGATGAATAAGGATTACGAATTCCAGTCTGATGGAAGGAAATGTACAGCTGTCCACGTAAACGTGGTGATTAGACACGGTGCAAGATGGCCGAGTGACTCCAAAATGGAGTATATTAAGGAAATGACAAAAATTGTCAAGGAAATGAAATCACCATCTGTGTTTGAAGAAATAGACGAATGGACTTACAGATACAACATGGAAGACAGTAAAAATCTTGTCAAGGCTGGAGAGGACGAGCAACAACTGATAGGGCAAAATACTTGGAATCGATACGCGAATTTGTTTAAATCGTATGGTGATAAGTATGTGAAATTTTTATCGTCAAGCAAAGATCGTTCTATTAACAGCGCTAAATACTTTCATGCAGGATTTTACTCCAATATGTCTGAGAAACCTGACTTCTCTTATGAGGAGAATAACACCTTGTTGAGGTTCTATGATGGTTGCGAGAACTATGAAGTAATGGTTGAAGATAATAAAGATAACTTTGAAGAAGTACGAGTCTTTGAAAATTCTGAAATATTTCAAAATGTGATATCGTCGGTTGAGCAGCGTCTTGGATTAACAGCAGGCACCTTGTCCAGTAGTAAGACCGCATTCTTGGCTTTCTTGTTTTTTATTACATTGTACATGTATATGATATTTGTATTTGCCATTGTACCTGATATTTATACTGACTAATTGGAGCATGCATTGGGACATTACATTTTAAAAGATTGTAATTCATTCAAGTTAAATGGCGTACACCCCCATACGTACAAAATCAGAAGTATGTTGGTGAATGCATTACATAATGTAATTGGTGTTTTCTCAGAAGTAACGTTAAATAACGAACCCATATGTCTGGATATACGACCAGGCTGCAGGAGGGTTTCTTGTATGTCTAATAAAGTCTTAATATTTGTGTCGAGTGGTTGTAAGATCGTCGACTTCAAATCACTGTAACCTCTCACTGATAGAAGGTCGTGGGTTCGAGCCCCGCTACCGACCATGTCTCTTAATGTGAGAAAGTAGACAGTTGCTTACGGAGGATTAGAGTCCTGTACTCAGATTCTTCCAAGGAATGATGGTTAGGTGAACTTTCCCCCTTATATGACCTGACTCTTGAAAAGGGGCGTAAAATTCAATATAAACAAACAAAAATATCTAAGTACTAGTAGGACTATAATTATACTAGTTACTACAAAAGTAACTACTTAATTACATTTATGTACAAGCATTATACGCGTATAGTATAGTTCTTAGCTCAAACGCATAATTTCCACATTGTCAAAATAGCTGTATAATCGGACGATATACATGCAATGTTCAATGAATTAAATGAACCTATGGCATCATGATTCTGTTTGTATATCAAGCTCCAAGAGAAATAACAAACCAAAGTGAACATATCAGTATTCTAGGTACTTTTGTATATGTACATTGTTTACGTTAAGATCTTTGGATTCTTTTTCTTCCCGCTCATGTTCAACAAAGTTATCAGTAGGAATATTTGCCAAACCGTTATCCGGAAGTGTCTGGTTAATATATTGATATGATGATTTCAAGCACGACGTAATTATACAACTCAAAGTTTGCTAAGCACCAAGTTTTCCAAGTATACATGTATGATATTTACATTGGAAATCGTTTAGTGATGTATTGAGAAGGTCCCCAGTGCGCACATGTATAACCTTGAATGATGGACACTTTCCTAGTACAAGTCGCAAGTGACCCTGTATTTTCATAGTGTTTACATACTAGTATGTATTTCACGATGCATACATGTACCCGACATGTGTAGGGTACTCAGTCTATACTTTTACTTGAAAGACTGAACGTTTATGACTGAATTATGGCAAATGCGAATGTTATGGAAGGCATTTATTTGATGCAGATATGATTGTGACGGGCAGTAGGAATGGTAGAGCAAGGGGCTAGATCTTCATCGTGAGGTCGGCGAGGCATTTTGTGTGCACCATACGGTTATCATTACAGCCTGGGCTACGATAAGCTTGGGCCATGGACCATGTTGGTTGGAGCAGGATGGATTGGCGACCAGTCCTTTTTAACGACGAGTCTCGGTACTGCATAGACTACACCGATAGATGTTCTAGAGTATGACAAGGTCAGGGAAAATGTTTCATGCTGCAAACATTGCTTCACACGACCGATATGGCGGAATTCAATAATGGTCTGGGATGGAATCAGCTGGGATGACTTCGTTGGACCTGATTAAGTCAACATTGACTATACAGCAAGGCTGTACGTTGTTGCAGTTTGTACATAATGGGTTCATTTTGATTATGCCCGTCCGTACTTGCAAAGAAAGGGTATTACTCGTTTTGGACTAGTCAGACCGATCTCTTGACCTAATACCCATTGAGCACACGTGTAATAAGTTACAGGCCCTTATTACAGTCTGTCAGGTCCAACCAAGAAGCGCCCAGGAACTTGGTGCCTTGTACTCACCTTTAACATTCTAAATAAACCCCGAAAATACATTACAATTAAAGCATTTGTCTATACTGGTAATGATTTGTTAATCACTAATCAAGTGCATAAAACTTATTATTAAAAAGTAATAAAACTAATAACTGGAATGCATCAGAACATTTGTGCAAATATATTGGTGCTTAACAAACTTTGAGTAGTATATTTGCAAAGGCAAAAATGTATCTGGATCAATGTGGGAAGACAAATTAAACTCAATAGTCTGATAAAACATCTTGTGAATCACGTTCTTAAAATCTAAAACTCGATCTCGATGTTGCTGGCTAGATATGTTGTTAGAACTCTTTATTTTATTCATAACTCCTTAGGTACTGTTTAAACAACATTTGAAGTTGTTGTGAGATTCAAATCCACGGTTATTATATGTGTACTGGCCCCGAGGTTCAAGTATAAAACATAAGAACATCTCCGAGCTCAAGTCTTCATTCCATTCCATTCTCAAAGTACAAGTATTACGGTTGAGAAAATAAAGCTGATTAATGTTTAAATACATGTACATGTTTAGATCAATTATGCTGTCAGACTGTATAAATATCATTATTATTATCTGATCAGTACTCAGTTAGAAACATTAAAAGAAAAGGTGAGATTTTGGCTTGGCGACAGTTTAGAAATTTAAAAACTCATATGTTACTGTTTGATAATTATACTTTAATGTAACATGACATTGTTATTTTAGAGGATGTGTATCAACTCTTTTTCTTGTGTTCTTACGAAAAATATCTCTTTAATGAAACCACTTGGTGTGGTATAATGACTGATGAAGAAAGAAGAGTCATTGACTACAGCGTCGATATGGAGGTACGCCTTGTCTTAACGTATTGTATGGACTTCGAGCAAACCAGTACATTGTGTATATCATAAACACATGTATATACATGTACATGTATTTAAAAGTACTTTAAATGTTTGTTTAACCTTTGTTTTGCGTATACAAGTTCTCCAAAGCAACAACCTTTTGGAGAAGCAAAACTATGTTGTTGTTTTTGTTGTTCTTGTTGGGAGGTTGTTGATATAGAGAGAGTAGTTAGTAATCAAATAGTACACTTGAGAAACAATATGCTGTTGCTGAAGGGACGTTGTTGCTCAAGAGAGGACCGTTCTGGAGAGGTTGCACTGTAAATGATGTTGTAAGTCAGATGTAAGTTGAGATACATCTTATGGGCGTCGTGTAAGCTTTCTTTAATCTATACGTCCTGTTGTGTTCATGTAATATCTGGTTTTGCTTGCCTCAATCTGCTCCACCACTCAAGTATGAATCACCGGGCATTGCAGATAAGGTACGTAACATATAATAAACTTAGAAGAAATAACTCGTCAAAATGGAAAAATGAAGTTTGCTCATACTTTTATACATTTATGTTCGTAGTGTGGATATATCAAATATCAGATCTTGAAACCTTTAACACATTACTGTTACAGAATTATCAAGAGTTATCTTACGGTCATCCCCTCAACAAGATATTAGCCTGCCCGCTGGTCAGTGACATACTAGATTCTTTGGAGGCTGCCCGGAGTTCATCACGTGGCCCCAGAAATAAAACGGATGTCAATCATGATAGGTAAGCTAAGTTTTTGTAAATGTTTATTATACATGTACATTAAAGGGATAAGACAACAATAGCTTACATTTAACCCGTTTTTATAAAATATTTTGTAAACAAAAATCATAAAAACGGGATAAAGGGAGAACATATTTTAACCCGCTTTTATAAAATATTTTGTAAACAAAAATCATTAAAACGGGATAAAGCGAGAACATATTTTAACCCGCTTTTATAAAATATTTTGTAAACAAAAATCATAAAAAACGGGATAAAGCAAGAATACATTTTAACTCGCTGTTATAAGATAGTCTCTCTAAAGTTTTGATACTTGAAGTATAAAAATAGTCAGTATCTACCACAACCTTTTGCAATGGTAACCTTGTATGCATCAACGATTTCATTATAATACGACTCACCAACATGTACAGATATGAATATTTGATTGATACGCATCATAGTTGGTAAAATGTTTCATGTTCGTTAAAGCCTCATTAGCTTTTTGGTGATTATAGATATGGTTAAATCTAACAATCATGGCGTTGAAGCTGTGTTGGTGTTTTCTTAATAAATTGGTTTGCAGACAATCAAATGAACGTTTATTCAGAAAAAGTCTTGGTCATTGTTAGCCTGGCATTAAAAATAATAAATATAAATTTCAGTTTAAGTAGTAACCAAATATTCATATGACGATAATGTTTAACTGTTTGGTGGATTGTGAAATAGATTTAAAATATGGTTAGGAATGCGTATGTGTGTATGAAATGCATCCTATCGCAAGCACTTGGAGATGAGTCAATAAGGCCAGCAGATTGATTAACAAAATGTTATTTCATTTTTAAGATTTAGTAACTGTCCTTAGACGTGGCAATGTTTTTTTTTTGTAATGAGGAACCCACGAAGAAAATTAGAAGAAAAAGAATACATAGGAAATTTTAGGAATATACAATATATCTATTTTGTAGGTGACCCTTCAAAATTAACTTTGTCCGTTTAACAGTCAGTTAGTGCATATACATGTACTTGTTTAACGTTTTTAGAATCCTTTTGAATAAAACTTAATTAGAATTACAAATTGATTGATTTTGTTTAATTGTTTATACATGTATATTATTTCTTGTGTTTTTTTTTAGTTATTTGGCGGCGAAAATCTATGTAGGTCATTCCGGGACAACATTGCCTTTATTGACCGCACTTGGACTTTACAAAGATGAAGAGCCGCTGAAATCTTCAAACTATGCAACAATGGCGAACAGGAAGTTCCGTACCTCTCAAATGACACCCTTCTCTGTGAATATAGGATTCGTTCTCTACTCGTGCGATGCCATGGATCCTGACACAGACGACCGGAAGTTCGTGGTTAAACTATTTGTTAATGAAACACCAGTTAAAATACCTGCGTGTGGAGAACTTGTGTGTGACTTTGATGATGTAATTGATTACTTCAAGGAGATACGCGGCGACAAATGCGACCAGAAGAAGATGTGCACGCTTAACGCCGCCAGAATGGCGATACATCATTATCCATCTACTGTCCTGAGTTTTACCGTTTTGATCGTATTTTCATACATTAGTTTTTAAAAAATGAGATAAAATTTCGAGACAGAAAACGAAATTGAATTACAAATGTAATATAAACATATGTAGCGTATACATGTATATTACTTTATAATTATGAAGTATACTTATTCTGATAATAAATTATATCACGTACTCGCATGACTAAACTTTTAAATTGATCTACTTCATTATAGCTTTATGTACTGTGCGGCAGTTATTCATTCCCTTGCATAGTTCGTCCAGTCAAAAGCTCAACTTGATTGCGTATGAATTTTACAGGAGAGAGAAAAGCATTTATTTTCAAATTGTCGTATCTCAAATATAGATTAAACTTTCTGCTCGTCAAAATATCTTTATAACAACATATTACATGTACTATATTCCTGAGAAAAAGGTAAAATATTATGGGGCACTTGTACTAATAGAAAATTACAAACTAATCCGTTCTTGAATCGAAAGCATCCGTTTATAGACATTTCAGATTCTTTTTTACTCTAAATACCATGCAAACAGTTGACAAACAGTTTTTGAAACAAAATGCAGATGAGCCCAGTCTCCTAAAACATCATATCTCTCTCTATATGTACACCAATCAGGAAAGTCATAGAAAGCACGTGACAATAACTCGTATTCTGATAGGTCTGACAAGGGTGTAACTGAATACCAAAAACAACTTTTTTACCGAAAACAACTTCGGATTACCGAAAACAACTTATATTGTTGTTGATAATGATATTATGATTATTTTGATTAACTAAATGTACATAATGGTGCATATTGCAGTAATGTACAAAATTTCGAGTTAAAATATTGTTTTATAAGGAAGTTATGAAGATTTATAAAATCTACACGTATGTTATTTATAGATAGAGTTGCCTCCCTTCGTGCCGAAAACAATTCAGAATACCGAAAACAACTTATATTGTTTTTATTAATGATGACATGATGTTTTTGATGAAACACACATATATATATATATATATATATATATATATATATATATATATATATATATATATATATATATATGAGGGTATTTGTTCAAGTCATGTACGAAATTTCGAGTCAACATGTTGTTGCTTACGCAAGTTATGAAGATTTGTAAAATCTACACGTTGTTTATTTATGGCTAGAGTTGCTTCCCTTCGTACCAAAAACAATTTCGGAATACCGAAATCAACTTATATTTCTATGTATAATGTTATTATAACTTTTTTTGATAAATGCTGTTTATGAAAGAGTGAGTGTGGATGTCATATACGAAATTTCGAGTTAAAATATTGATTTTTACGGAAGTTATGAGGATTTGTAAAATATGCATGTGTATAATATTTTTGCTTGAATTGCAGGTTTCTTCCCTTCGTACAGAAAACAAGTATTTTTTTTGTAATGTAATGTCACTCAATAGATGGGACAGTAGTATTCACAGTGACTATAGAATCCAATGATTCCCCCTGAAGCAGCGAAGTATCTAAGAAGTCTGACACACGTGGTACTGTGTCTGAAGCCGTAGCGTCAGAATACAGTGGATGTGCGTCAGTTTCCTTAGAAACTTCGGACTCAAGAGATGAGACACAAGCATTTACAGTGAATATAGAATCCAATGATTCCCCCTGAAGCATCGAAGTATCTAAGGAGTCTGACACACGTGGTACTGTGTCTGAAGCCGTAGCGTCAAAATCCTTAGAAACTTCGGACTCAAGAGATGAGACACAATCATTTACAGTGAATAAAAGATCAATTTCCATTTCTTCATCACTTATATCTACAACATAATGTTCAGTTTCAAATGTTTTCTTCGAGTGCATAAAAATATGCTATGTTCAAAGGACGAATTGTTCAATTATAGTAAAACTGACGTAATTGATTGCGACCAATTCTTTAATCTTCGATCGTTAAAAAATTAAGGACACGTTAACGAAATTATCACCTTAGTATACTTACCAAACAATTATCTCCAATCAGCTGATTTTAAACTTTTATTAAACCGTTAATCCGTTAAACCATTATAATAACCATTATAATTACTTAATTATAATAAGCACGTGCAAATTATTAAGTTAGGCCCAAACATACAAACTTCCGAAAACATTAATTTATTCAATCAGATTTAATTTCGTATATGGCTGTAATAAACATTTTCTTTATAATAGACATTAACCAAAATAACTTTAATCACTATTATTACAAAATAAAAGTTGTTTTCGGTACGAATTAGGAGAAACAAAATTATGCATGAAGTGTGAGCAATATATTAATGATACATGCATATTTTACAAATCTTCATAACTTCCGTAAAAATCCATGTTTTAACTCGAAATTTCGTATATGACATTCATAAATACTCTTTTATAGATAGCATTTATCAAAATAGTTATTATATCATTATGTATAGAAATATAAATTGTTTTCGGTATTCTGAAAGTTTTAAATACGAAGGGAATGAACGAGATCTAGCAATAAATAAACAACGTGCATATTTTACAAATCTTCATAACTTGCGTAAACAACAATATTTTGACTCGAAATTTCGTACATGACTTTAACAAATACCCTTATATATATGTGTTTCATCAAAAACATCATGACATCATTAATAAAAACAATATAAGTTGTTTTCGGTATTCTGAAATTGTTTTCGATACGAATTATAAGGGAAGGAACTCTCTAGCAATAAATAAACAATGTTCATAATTTACAAATCTTCATAACTTCCGTAAAATTCCATATTTTAACTCGAAATTTCGTACATGACATTCTTAAATACTCTTTTATAGATAGCATTTATCAAAACAAGTTATAATAACATTATACATAGAAATATAAGTTGTTTTCGGTATTCTGAAATTGTTTTCGGTACGAAGGGAAGCAACTCTAGCAATATATAACATACGTGTAGATGTTACATATCCTCATAACTTGCGTAAAAAACAATATTTTAACTCGAACAACAACTGTCAAAGGAGTGTAACTTGAGTTAAGAGGTTTTGATTTCGCAACGACGAAATATGTTACATGTATATAACATGCCTTTTTTGTTGAACCGTATAATACCATTTACATTGTATCTAAAACTTTCAAACTTTTATCAACTCAATTAACATAATTTCCATGACAATGGGAGTAATATAGTACATGTACATACTATTTAGTGAATTTATATACGAGGTATAGAATTAATACATGAACTTATTACATTTGTAGTTTACTTAAGTCTAGTCTACCATGAAAGAAAATTTATCACGAATGCTAAAATGCAATTCCTACCTTGCTAGAAGTCGTATTTCATTATTGCATTTTCCTTAAAAGTTATTTTTTTAGTACTCATGCAATGGTTTAACTTACTTAGACGTTATTGGAAATCTGTGATCTAAGGCAACACCCCTCCCCCGAATGTAATTTTCAGTAGTACAACAAGTTTTGTGGTTATATTTGTACCATAAAATGTCTTCATTATTGGGAAGGTGAACAGTTTTCTCATAAATAAGTTTTGAATTTACCGAGCATGTGTTTATTTATGTATCTTCAAGTGATTCGTCACAAGACAGGATTACATGATTCTAATATATCATCATATTATGATCGTTTGCATTTTATGCATGACGGACTACTGTATTTTATATCTGTTTTTAATTGAAATTCCTCGAGCAAGACATGCAACTTTAATCTACATACTCATGATATCATTCATTTTGTTTTGTTTGAACCTTGCGTTTCTTGACGTTTATAAGAGTGGCATGTGAGGCAAATCACAAAAAAATACGAAGTGCTGTTGTTTACCCACAGAAATACTATCAAATTAGTTCGGTCTGCACTACTTGATTGTATGGCTACTGATGTATTGATAGGCATGGGTGTTCGAAACCCGAGCTGCTCTGTAATTCTGCTCTGTTACATAATTGTCTTAAAACTGGATGGAATACTAGTTCTTCCGAGATAATTTTATTCATGACTTATATAGTATGTGTTGTGATTGAACAATAAAGGCAACTTGAAAACTTGTACTCACTATCACACGTTAATCAGTACTGAGTAGTGGTCAGATCAAGTGTCCGAAGTACTGCTATAAAGTACTTGTGAGAAAATGATGCTCGACAGTTACGAATCTTAAAAATCTTAGCCGATGTCATTCATCTAACAAACTTGTAATTAAAATAAATTGGTAGTGACAAGATGAGTAAATTGTATGTATCACTTTCATTTCTCTGATCTCTTATAATACGATAACACAAACGCATATTTCAAATTGTCGCTAAAAATTCAAAACAGATCGTGTGTCTTAAAATTTCAACTTAACTTCAGAATCGTCAAGAAGATTAATTGTTTGGTGATAAAACAATACAACAACTCTTTTAAATTTGCCGAAGGCAAATAATTTACCGCAATAAAACGGTTTCAGTGACACAGTCGAGCATATAATTTGTATAGATGTAGATATTCAAAACGCAGTGGATAACATTCAGTGAATTAAGTGAGTTAAGATGGTAAGATTAATTCTGTTCTGGACACTATTGTTCTTATTTTTTCACTATGGATATGGCGTGGGGCGTTGGGACGTTTTCAGCACTAAGACACTATATGACTGGGCTCTTGCATCGAGAGGTTCAGAAGCGTACCCGAATGCATACATGTCAATGGGCGTGAGTAGAACGATTTGTAAAGCAATTCAAGTTAACATGGTCGCCAGAAACGGGGCACAATTCCCCACCCTGAAGACTATGAAGAAAATAAAAGCATTACATAAAAAGATAACAACGTCAAAAGCTTCAGGAAAACATCCGGAACTAGACCAGTGGAAATTCCACTACGATTTTAAAATGGCGTCAGAGTTGGTAACAAGAGGAATCAGGGAGCAGTTTGACATCGGGAAGAGAACTGCAACACGATTTTATGATTTGTTATCTTCCTATCCAGAAAACTTGCTATTTGTATCGTCGCGTAAGTCAAGAGCTAAAGACAGTGCCAAGCATTTTAATGAAGGAATGCAAGATTACATTAGTCAGATACCAAAGTCTGGTAGCATGATTAATGACACAACTATGAGATTTTATGATGGCTGCTACAATCACGAGTCACAAGTTGATGAAAATGTAACTCATTTTAAAGAATTTAATGATTACTCTAAAAGACCAGAATTCACTAGCATTGCTGAAAACCTGAAAGACAAACTTGGAGCACAAATATTTTTAACAGCAGGTATAGTTTCATTCCTTGTGTTTTCTTTATTTTCAATGTAAAGCACTGGACATCGTTCATTGAACATAGCGTTGTCTATACATGTATATATGTACTCGTACCGTCAACCTGTGAACAAAGGCCGTCCGTTTGAAAGACAAAATGTAAACCTTATTGACAGATATCCTTTCTTCGAATGTCATTTTTTCCTTATAATCAATTATGGTTTTCGAAAAATGTCCTTTATTCACAGGATGTCCTTTCATCAGGGTAGTTATTTGCTTACACAGGCGTGACTGTATACGGTGCACCTTCGTGTTATTTAACGGTTTTAACCCCAAACCACGATGCTCCAAAGAATATCGGTTAAATTTCGACTATGAGCCATCCAAGTCGTGTTTAATGACAGCAAAGAAAGACGTGATAACCTGAGCGGAGCATCGTGTTTATAAAACTTATTTAAACTGCCAATTCGCTTGCCGAACTGTTTTCTTCAGCGCCAGCCACTAGACATGATTGACTACTTACTAACGTCATACATTAATCAGCCACAGAGAGTTTGTTTGATATGTATATCATTTTTTATGTTATTTATATAATTTGTTGCTGTTGTTGTTTTTGCAGACGACATATATCTCATATATGAATTATGTGCATATGAGACGTATATATCAAAAGACAAGACGTGGTGTAGCTTACTAAGTGACAAAGAACGGGTGATACTTGAATACGGACAAGATTTAGAGGTTTTCTTGACTTTTATTTTGAAGATGGTCCTACGGTTTACTCAGACAATTTACGAACGTTCTCAGATAAACAGACTGGTTGTCCAAATCAGTATCCCGTTAATTAAAAGTTACAAACCCGAATACGAGCATTAATTTCTAACCATTACACGTACTCTTGTTTATTTTCATTGAATATGCATAATGAATCATTTATAAATCATTCACCTCGAACTTTTTCTGAATTGGGTAATTTTGAATTGTAAATATGAAATTAAAAATGCGATATATAGTCATAGAAAAGGGAGAGTACAAGTTAATTATATTACCTCCCTTTATGATATAAAGTCAAATATAACTTACCTAGGTCCAGCATTTTAAGATGTTATATGGTTGAAAGTTAATATCTAGTGTTTGACTGACACATTGTATTAAGATCAGGTACCTATATTTCTTGTTCATATAGTCATTTGAAGTTTGTATTGGGGCTCGTTATCCGTAAATAAAAAATGTTATTTCCACGTACAGTGTACCCTCTCTTGAGTAATATCTTGTGTAGATGAGCAGAATGGTTATTGAAGAGAGGTAGTGGTTGTAGAGAGATAGTTGTTGTTCAGAGGTAGTTGTAGAGAAGGGTCGTTGTAGAGAGATGTTTTTGTAAAGAGGTAGGTATTGTAAAGAGGGAATTGTTGTTGAGAGGTGTACAGAGGTAGCTGTTGTAGAGAAGGGTCGTTGTAGAGAGATGTTTTTGTAAAGAGGTAGGTATTGTAAAGAGGGAATTGTTGTTGAGAGGTGTACAGAGGTAGCTGTTGTAGAGAGGTAGTTGTTGTACAGAGGTATTGTTTGTGGAGAGGTAGTTGTTGTAGAGAGGTTGTTATTGTAATAAGGTTGCTGTTGTAGAGAGGTAGTTGTTGTAGAGAGGTTGCTGTTATACAGAGGTATTGTTTGTGGAGAGGTAGTTGTTGTAGAGAGGTAGTTGTTGTAGAGAGGTAGTTGTTGTAGAGAGGTAGTTGTTGTGGAGAGGTAGTTGTTGTAGAGAGGTAGTTGTTGTAGAGAGGTAGTTGTTGTAGAGAGGTAGTTGTTGTGGAGAGGTAGTTGTTGTAGAGAGGTAGTTGTTGTAGAGAGGTAGTTGTTGTAGAGAGATGTTTTTGTAAAGAGGTAGGTATTGTAAAGAGGGAATTGTTGTTGAGAGGTGTACAGAGGTAGCTGTTGTAGAGAGGTAGTTGTTGTAGAGAGGTAGTTGTTGTAGAGAGATGTTTTTGTAAAGAGGTAGGTATTGTAAAGAGGGAATTGTTGTTGAGAGGTGTACAGAGGTAGCTGTTGTAGAGAGGTAGTTGTTGTACAGAGGTATTGTTTGTGGAGAGGTAGTTGTTGTAGAGAGGTTGTTATTGTAATAAGGTTGCCTTTGTAGAGAGGTAGTTGTTGTAGAGAGGTAGTTGTTGTAGAGAGGTAGTTGTTGTGGAGAGGTAGTTGTTGTAGAGAGGTAGTTGTTGTGGAGAGGTAGTTGTTGTAGAGAGGTAGTTGTTGTGGAGAGGTAGTTGTTGTAGAGAGGTAGCTGTTGTAGAGAGGTAGTTGTTGTAGAGAGGTAGTTGTTGTGGAGAGGTAGTTGTTGTAGAGAGGTAGTTGTTGTGGAGAGGTAGTTGTTGTAGAGAGATGGTTGTTGTAGAGAGGTAGTTGTTGTAGAGAGGTAGTTGTTGTGGAGAGGTAGTTGTTGTAGAGAGGTTTTGGTTTTGGAGAGGTAGTTGTTGTAGAGAGGTAGTTGTTGTGGAGAGGTAGTTGTTGTAGAGAGGTAGTTGTTGTAGAGAGGTAGTTGTTGTGGAGAGGTAGTTGTTGTAGAGAGATAGTTGTTGTAGAGAGGTAGTTGTTGTGGAGAGGTAGTTGTTGTGGAGAGGTAGTTGTTGTGGAGAGGTAGTTGTTGTAGAGAGGTTTCTGTTGTAGAGAGGTAGCTGTTGTAGAGAGGTAGTTGTTGTGGAGAGGTAGTTGTTGTGGAGAGGTAGTTGTTGTAGAGAGGTAGTTGTTGTAGAGAGGTAGCTGTTGTAGAGAGGTAGTTGTTGTGGAGAGGTAGTTGTTGTAGAGAGGTAGTTGTTGTGGAGAGGTAGTTGTTGTAGAGAGGTAGTTGTTGTGGAGAGGTAGTTGTTGTAGAGAGGTAGTTATTGTAGAGAGGTAGTTGTTGTGGAGAGGTAATTGTTGTGGAGAGGTAGTTGTTGTAGAGAGGTTTCTGTTGTAGAGAGGTAGCTGTTGTAGAGAGGTAGTTGTTGTGGAGAGGTAGTTGTTGTAGAGAGGTAGTTGTTGTGGAGAGGTATTTGTTGTAGAGAGGTAGTTGTTGTGGAGAGGTAGTTGTTGTAGAGAGGTAGTTATTGTAGAGAGGTAGTTGTTGTAGAGAGGTAGTTGTTGTAGAGAGGTAGTTGTTGAAGAGAGGTAGTTGTTGTGGAGAGGTAGTTGTTGTAGAGAGGTAGTTGTTGTAGAGAGGTAGTTGTTGAAGAGAGGTAGTTGTTGTGGAGAGGTAGTTGTTGTAGAGAGGTAGTTGTTGTGGAGAGGTAATTGTTGTAGAGAGGTAGTTGTTGTAGAGAGGTAGTTGTTGTAGACAGGTTGCTGTTGTAGAGAGGTAGTTGTTGTGGAGAGGTAGGTGTTGTAGAGAGGTAGTTGTTGTAGAGAGGTAGTTGTTGTAGAGAGGTAGTTGTTGTAGAGAGGTAGTTGTTGTAATGAGGTTGCTATTGTAGAGAGGTAGTTGTTGTGGAGAGGTATTGGTTGTGGAGAGGTAGTTGTTGTAGAGAGGTTGTTGTTGTAATGAGGTTGCTATTGTAGAGAGGTAGTTGTTGTAGAGAGGTTTTGGTTTTGGAGAGGTAGTTGTTGTAGAGAGGTAGTTGTTGTATAGAGGAAGTTGTTGTAGAGATGTAGTTGTTGTAGAGAGGTAGTTGTTGTAGAGAGGTAGTTGTTGTAGAGGATGGCTGTTGTAGAGAGGTAGTTGGAGAAAGGGTTCTGTTGTATAAAGGTATTGGTTGTAGAAAGGTATTGGTTGTAGAAAGGTATTGGTTGTAGAAAGGTATTGGTTGTGGAGAGGTTGTTGTTGTAGAGAGGGAGTTGTTGTTGAGAGGTAAAAGTTCCTTACAACAATTTATATATAACAGTTATCCCCACTTTCAGAAGTACTACAAATCCTCGTACGGTCATCCAATCAATGCTCAGATGGCTTGTCCATTACTCCGAGATATGTTTGACAATATGGACAAAGCAGCCAATGGTTCTTGGAATTATCAACAAACAATTAGCCATAATGGGTAGGTATTTGTTTTATATGTTGATGCATCTGAGTCATCTGAAGTTCAACCTAATTCATAACCATGCCGTGGTGCGTTTATTAATAACAAGAATTAGAAGTTGACTAGTCGATTCGTCCTTCGGAAACCAAACTTTGTCAAACTAGAGAACAATCTGGCCTTAGCTCCACTGTTTTGGTTGGGAGGTTGGTCGTCACATTTAGTTGACCCGTATTGATTTTGAGGTCAGTACGTCAAATGTCAATGTCACAGTGACCTTCAGCACTTAAACATTGTCCGATAATTAACTAAGATAACAATTTGACCTAAGGTCCTCAGCATTGCTTTGGGGGTTGGTCATCAAATGTAGATAACCCCTAATAATTTAAAAAGTTTAATTGTCAAAGGTCAAGGTCTTACTATCCCGTTGGCCTTGAGTGTTTCATTCAACACTTCTTGTTAAATTTGATACAACACATATGTAAAATTGTATTTCAACAATGTCGGACCTTCTGATATGATGTACTGAAGACTTTGGATACATAGATATCATTTGGTAAGGATTACAGTGCATACATCCAAATATAATGAAAGAATGAAACATTTACTCTTTTTTTCAGGTATTTGGCCGGCAAGTTTCAGTTTGGACATTCTAATACCGTGGTACCCCTTATGACAGCCCTAGGCTTATTTAAGGATGATCGGGTACCACTAGCATCTAACAGGCTCCGTATGCTAAATCGATTATTCCGAACAAGCAAAATTGCTCCTTTCTCACAAAATGTTGCAATTGTATTATATGTTTGTGATAATTCAAGGCGCTTAGCATTACAAGAGTTTCGTCCGGGACAACAATCATTCAGGGTAAGAATGTTTGTCAACGAAAAAGAGGTTGAATTTCCAACTTGTTCTTTTATGTGTTCATACCAGTCTATAAAAAAATCATATCAACAGTTACTTAACAATTGTGATATGCAGAAGGTGTGTGGTGAGGCCCCACCACAGGCTAGAACAATGCCTCGTAATGAAGCCATTGCTGGTACCAAGCAAATATCATTGACATTAATATTAACCACACTGGCATATTTGAGCCACTACAATCTATTTGCGAACGTTTAAGAAATGAATAATTACATTGTCTTAGAACAAACACTTAGATTAAGCAGCAATGATATAACTTTAAAGACGACTAAGTATTCCAGGTCGTCATTCATTTTGCCCATCATTTCCAGTGTGCAGATATGGGCAGAATATTTTCTTCTCAGTGTGTTTTTTCCCATGTTCACAATTTGTGTGTAAATCACTAATTAAAGCGTAAGAGAAGAATAAATGCATGACAAGCTTCTAATTTCTTGATTACGGAAACTGCTTGTTATTAAAGCTATTTTCATTATCAGCTTACTTCATTTTTAGCACAACTTGACAGTAGTTAATGGTTCAGTAAAACCTGTGTTAGCTGCCACGTCCAAAATAATGGCCACCCTGAGAATAAAGGCCATTCGTTTAAAACTATCATTGCTTATTTGGAACACAATAACCTTCGAATAAATACATCAGTCAATAATAGCTGCATAATGTGATAATATTGTTCAAATTCTGAAATTCGATATTTGTTCTGTTTGTATAGCTTATTTAAATAATATTCTATATAAATATGCATTTAATATCAACCTAAGACAAAGAATCAAAGAAATATTGAAGAAATTATTTTCAGATTACGGAGAATTTTGCACCAAATTACCATACCACTACGTTCAAATTATCTCCCTTATTAAAAACCACAAAATGTGATTCTGACTTTATTTTCCTGTTTTTCTGCCTCAAATCATTTATTTAACATCTTTACTAATATCCCCATCTAAAAGTCAAACATTTATTTAGCTGATTATAATCACAAAAATGATATTATGTAAAGATGTGTCTGAGGACCGTGGGAAAATTAATTTTGGATTCAAAAGTCAGTTCGAGTTGTTTCCCTTAGATATTAAGGTAATAACTAATAAGGGAAATAGGCCCTTACAGTAAACGTTTGCAACTTTCGTGGAAAATCATTTGATAATTGAAAACTCAACATGAATAAATCCATCACGGAAAAACTGCAAGATCTTTATATTAAAATATGTTAGGCCATAGCATACTGGATTATGCTGCAGAATGCGCCTACGGCAATCTACGGTAGAGAGGTGCCTATACACATTATTATAGGGCAAACTGCACCCCTGAAAAGTCCACCTATGGGAAAGACAAAAGGTGACCTTTATTGACTGGTAGCCTTTATTCAGAGATCATTTTGTTAAAAACATCAATGACAGTTTTTAAAAGAATGACTTCTATTCACAGGGTGGTTTTTATTCAGAGATGGTGTTAACATAGGTTTGTCTGTATATAAGTTACTCATTGTTTTGTTTGTTTGTTTATTTGAGTTTTACGTCCCTTTAAAACGGTCAGTCATATAAAATGGACAGTTCACCTATCCATTGTTCCTTCGAAGAACCAGTGCAAGACTCCCATCCTCTGTAAGCAGCTGCCTACTTCCTCACATATAAAGACATGGTCAGTAGCTGGGCTCGAACCCACAACCTTCCGTCAGTGAGAGATTACAGTGATTTGAAGTCAGCAACCTTAACAACGGAAGTGAGTTTATCCAATGTTCCATATAAATAAACACATGATAACAAAATTAACAACACAGGGGAATATTTCACATAATTTATTTCTGGTTTTAACAATAATACACTATTATTTTATATTCTATAATTTAATTACAATAAAAACATCATGTAATGATGATTTACAATGTAGGAAAATAACAACAATATCAAGATAATACAAGCAACTACAATATACAACTTATCAGGTTTTATATCTCAGTACAGAAACCAGCCACAGTTTTCTCTTCATTTGTTCTAGTACAGTTAAAAAATTGACCAATCAGAAGATTCAATTCTAAAACTGGTCCCCGAAGTTGGCTATAAAACCTTGGTTACACATGTAGTACATAAATAGAACCAGTAAACTGAAGTCATAACATACTGTACAGTGTACATGAAACATGTATTTATTACACATGCACTTTCATATCAGTTCCTCTCCAGACACATCTTGACAATAAATGTAAATAAAATCATCAACACCAGTCACTTACTGACTGTAAAACACACCATATATTTATACATCAAGGACTCTTGAGAATTCAATGAATTTATAAACAGCAAGATGTGACACATCAAGAATAAAATTTACACTTCAGACATCAGTATTCATACTCCAAGTTTCAACCTTAATTTATTTTTGTTGAAACGTTTTTGTTGTTTGTCAAACTATATTATTAATGATACATTAGAAGGATTTGTAAATCTCACTTCAGCACAATTTCTTGAGATCTGTAAAATGAGATTTATGTTATGACTAAATAAATAGTGTATTTAGAATCTAGAAGCAAATAATAGTAAATTAATTCTAAGACTATAGAGATAATATTGAGTACACAAATCAACAAGAAAATAAGGAAACAATCTGATGTCACAGTTTTGCGCATCTTGATCACATATCAGTATTCCTTGAATTCAAACAAGAGAAGAAACTTTGCTAAAAGAGGTTATTTCCTAACCATGCTCATTTTATAAACTTAATGCCATTTTATTTATACCATAATATTATCAAGTAAGTAGACGTATCAATTGCTTACTTAATTTTTTTGATAATATATATGACTTCTATTTGTAAATTCATGAAATTATATATTCAATTATATTTCGAGGGTTCAGCGCAACAGTGTCGTAACTCATATTGAAATAAGAACAAGTTAGGACAGTGTTGCGCTGAGCCCTCGAATTTTATAAGTCAAGTAATGATGTAAATAATGTATAAATTCGAGGGTGAGTCTGAAAAAAAAACATTATACATGTACATATGTCAACATTCTGGCAATTAGGAACTGTACTTAACCAGCACTATGATTGTTCTTCATGAAAAATAAGATATACTGTTTTGTACTGCAAGCTTTAAGTATTACATCAACTTTAAGGGTAGTAAGGACAAAAACAAGCAAGATGTCTAATCAACCTACCAGGCTACATGTAAAAGCAAATAAAATCTCAAATTTGAATAGTTTCCCCTTTAAACTGTAGATGAAATTAAACACACAAATAAAAGCAAACATATAACTTACAAGCACTACCTAAGTTTAATGCAGGATTAAACCGTTTGAAAAATCAAGTTCATACAATAATCCAAGCTTGTAGATATTTTTTAAATTTCATTTAGAATGAATTCAAATCAATGTTATTTATTGCACTTTTCTAGCTCACAATATTCATAACATATGGTACACAGCATATACACAGCATATACACAGCATATCTGTTTATGTATTACACAATGTGATACAGTATCAGATTTCAGAGTTAGTTAACAAACAATTCATTAACACTTTAACATAAAATTTAATTTGCGAGATGAATGTAACATCCAGAATAACAGTATCCATAAGGATTTCATTCACACTCGAGTATTCATAAGCTAATTTACAATGTATAACATAACTCATAAAAAAATCATATCATAACCCAACTTACACACACTTCCACATAGTTGATTTTAAATCTAATTATGAAGAGAAATAATTTAAGACTGAACAGATGTCATTTGAATCAGTTGAGTTATACTGAATGCAATTAATAAACTACAGAAAACATCCTGACAGCAAAATTATCATGATATAAATACTTCTTTACACTTAACTTGTACAAAGTGACGACACTCAATCAACCATTTAGTGTTACAACAAAAAGCTGAATTCAAGATAAAACATAATATATGTAAATGAAAGAAAGCAAATGACTCAATCAAATATTATTTCATACTACACACAAAAAAAAAACACATTTAATTAAGTACATAAAAATAGGTACATACGTATGTGTAATTCAATAAATGACGATTAAATAATGACAAAGCGAGTTTGAATAACACAAAAATATCACTGTTCGTGTTTACTACACCAACTTGGCACAAAATATCTTATCTAACATTTTTGTTTAGTTTAAAAGTCAAATCATAGGACAGAGAACATATTTTATTGTCCTAATTTACCAGTACAATCACAAAGACAATAATCATAACATCCATCAATTTGGCAGACCTTCATTCTATCATTCATATGTTCATTTCAATCAATCGAAATAAATAAAACTTACTTGTTACCATAGAAACCGATCAGAATTAATTTTCTCTTGTGCTAACAATAAATTTTGTTTAATTATCTAATTATCAAACCTGTGAACAGAGGTGACCCTTGGGAAAGACATAATGTGGCCTTTACTGACAGGTGGCCTTTACTAGGAGGTCATTTTGTTCTACATAATCAATATCAGTTTATAAAATAATGGGTTTTACTCAAAGGGTGGCCTTTATTCAAAGGTGGCCAGGTAGCACAGGTTTGAGTGTATATGTATATAAAATAGATTACCTATATTGAATAAATTTATGACAGACCGGTTGCAATTATGCCCTGCTATATACATACATAGGTATACATTTTGTAATTATCATATCATGCTATACTTGTAGAAGTTTACATTATAAAATCAATAGCAGACATTTAAAAAAAAATGATTACTCCAAAATATCAGCATCTTTTCATTCATTTTACTCTTATCAATTACATAGACAAATATCACACTGCAACTGGCCATGAAGATGAGCATACAAAAGATTATGTAAAGATAAGTTTAGCATAAAATTTACAACCTATGTGTACGGTATCAGAAAAAGGGGTCCAACACATATAGACCAATAGTTTACATCATAAAACACATGTACAGGTAATTTGAGCAAAAGAAAGCGGGACCAAAAATAAATTATGGAACTTTTTTTCTTTTTGCTAAAATTGCTTTTTTTACATGTTTGTTACGCCTGAAACTAAAGGTCTATAAGTGTCAGACCCCTTTGGTATCAGATTACACTTGTTTCAATCTGCAAGTCGTTATAAAAGACCATCTGTCATACATACTTACTTCATATACATACTTAACAATAGATTCATGCCAATTTGCCAAATGATCAGCTATAGAAAATAATAGCAGACGTGTTATGTTTACACCAAACTACCAGACAAGGAATTATGGGGAAAATCATGTTTAGTGGTGATAGTTGATACGTAAGTGCTAACAAAATCTATCTAATATGACCTTCACTGATACCAAAATAACAATCACCATTATGATATATACCTTAACCAAAATCAAGTATTAAGATGGTATATCATGTACATCAAGTTTGTGATCATGATGATTTTTTTAATATACATATTTACACAAATTTAATACTCAGGCATTAGGATAACAATTTATATAACATGCCATTACAGATAGTATGATAAAGTGTACAATGCACACATGATGACAAAATATATTAAAGGTCGCCATACTCAAATACTTTTTCCATTCAGTAGAATACATGTATGACCGATCAAATGCTTTAGTACCTACATAGAAAATATTTCATCACCAAACTGAGATTTGAGTCAGACAGTATTTCCTCCTAACTACCTAAGCTGTGCATGTAATTTCTAACTCTAATACTTCTAATGATAATCTTATATTTTTTTATTAACTATCTAAATAATGTAGTAATGTTAACATGATTCAACATAAATCAATAGGAATATCCAACCATAAATATGTATTGACAATATAATTATCAATTATTCAGGAAATTAAAATCTGCCAGATTTCCATCTTGTGTTATCTTGAAATACGATTGCAGATTAATGTCTATCTCAACAATGCTAGGCTATTGACATCAATCATTCGAAGATAAACAGTTTAACCTGTAATCAGTTCAGTTAACAGAGGATTATCTAGATGATATTTTGCAACTGTTACATCTTAGCATGATAGAATGAATAATCCACTTCCAAAATATCACATACAAGGGAAAGTCAACTTCACTTAATCAGGATTTTCCATTCATCAGGTTTCTAGTGAATTTCAGCCATTTGGTAAAGTTTCACAGTGAATGACACATGGTGTTTATATTAACCAGTCACAGTAACAAACACAAAACCTGTGTCAGTTTCATATCAAAATCATAATTTGACACAAAAACATACCCTTAACACTTTACACATCTATCTTGATTATTGTTATTTTTCATAAATATCAAATCAAGACATAACTTCAATGGACATTTCCTAGGGCATTAGCTATTTATTAGGCTTTTTTTGTCAAAATACTAGTGTTCACAAAAATACCAATTTCAACACCTCTGATCATACATAATCCATACTTCCAATTCAAAATAAAGGTTTGTATAATTTGTTAATAATTATGATGATATATATCGTCTCCACACATAATTCATTCCTTTTTTATCTCTCCATGGCACAGTGTTCTCACAGCACTCATAGTTTAACATTATAAAATCTCTATCTATCTTAATTCAATATGTTTAACCACACTGATATTTATAGTATTTATCCATTTGTATATGACAAGTAATCTAATGTTTCATTGGCTTAACTCAGCTCTTCACTTGTACTTGAATTTGTTGTAAGAATTCTATATAAGATATACTGGAGTCAGTTCTGTCCTCAGTAAAATGCTGGAAAAATTTCATTCTAAGTCGCCCATCCTCTCTGAAAGTTAAAAAAATGTACATATACAATATGTGTATGATATTATATCATAGGACAAAGAAAGGTCATTTGAAACTGTAGAAATATCAGAATATGATAATGCTCAGGTTATTCTAGATTTCTATAAAATCTCAGTTACGCAATAGGGATTCTTCCAAGGGTTGAAAATTTAGAAAAAAAAACAGAAATCTTATCCTTAGTGCAGCAAATACAATAAAAACAATTAAAACCAGTATGGTTCGGACCTGCCAATAACAGAATTTAAAACCAGTACGGACTGGATCAGCGAAAAAATGGAAAATCCGGAAAACTTTCAACCCTGCTCTTCTGAAACCAATATTTTACTCCAGAATGATTAAAATTCATATTTTGTCCATATCGATTTTAGACAATGCTTCATACTATAGTGACATAAGTCTCATCTAGCCAATTTTGATGGAATGAAGATATAAACTAAAAGTCATACCTGATAATAGTGATTGCAGAACCACACGATCTGCTGTCTAACAAATATGTAACAAAACTACGAAGTCTTTCTGAGCCTTCATTGTCTAACTCTGGTAGATCAGTCTAAATTACAAATAATTCATATAAGAAAATCAACTTGTATAAAAGATACATAACACATGAAATATTTCTATTAACCATATACAGGAATGAATAGAAAAATCTGTTTGGTCATATTGGCAAGAAATTCAAACAAATTGTAAAACAAAATGCACATTTTTCATTATTTTCATTTAACATGATAAATGGAATTATGCTCAAAGATTTAACCAAAATTAGAATCATGTATTATAAGGGCATAAAGAAAAACAACTGTCACTGAATGGTTATACTTAAAGTACATCTGTAAGTGCGGGTTGAAGCCTCACTACCAACCATGTCTCTTTATGTGAGAAAGTAGTATTTGCTTACGGAGGATGGGAGTCTAGTAATGGTTCATCCCAGGAATGATGGTTAGGTGAACTGTCCACCTCATATGACTCTGACGGTTGAAAAGGGGCATAAAACTCAATATAAACAAACAAAATATAAGTGTAACTTACCATTCCACCTTCAACTATAGACAGAAAGTTTGGTATATCTAAGACATCTTGTACAAATTTCTCATTGATAGCACTACCAATATAGATATACAAATTATCACCAGTGTCCAGTAGGTATGCTCCGTTACGATCTATGTGTGCTGATGATAACTGGAGTAATGGTAGTTTAGGGAATTCTAACTGACCCTTTTTCACCATTTCCTGAAATATTCAAAATGCACAAGTCCTGTAGAGATTGTAATAAGGAACCAACATTATTATGAAGATTGATGATGGTAGGTGGAAGCGTTTTCATTTTATTAAAGGTGAAAGTTTGGTACAAACAAATAGACAGACAGGCCAAACACAAATTTAAGGTGAAATTAGAGCTGTCACAGAGGTGACTAATACCCCTGTCGCCGCCTTGAAACTATGAATGCATATAGTACACTATACAGCTAAATTCAAGGGGACATAGCTCTGGAATGAGTGGATCGCTGGGAATGAAAATTGTGTCTTGCACATCTGCAACATATTTCAAGTTTCATTGCAATCGCTTAAAGAATGTGGAAGTAGTTCACTCCACAAACTGGTATGGGGTCGGATCAACCGACCAACAACCGATCGAAACAGTGACTCCAATATATCCTCGCTCAAACTTCGTTAGTGGGGGTATAAAAAAACATCATAGATATAAACTTACCACATCCATGATAGTATGAAGAGGGTAGAGATCAGGATGCAAGAGTTGAATCAGCTGAGAAACAGGTAAAGTCTTACATAGATGCATGGCATAGGATCGATCATCTAACTTTGTAGTAATACCAGTTCTAAAGGCTGTCTGTTAAAATAACATCAAAACTTAACATAAGAAACAGTCTAATTATAACAATTATATTACAGATCAAAAGGTGTGATGAAAAGAGGCAATCATAGTAAGTTGATACTTCTGCTCTCAGTATTACAGGTAAGTTAAGGTTTCTACCAAAACCAAGGACTTAAGATGATCGAACAAGTTCAAGAGAACAGAATAGAACATGATTTTATTTAGTAACTTACACATTGTACAGTATTTTGTTACAAACATAAAAGATGTATACAAATAAACAGTTTTACGACAGAAAATTTACTGAATATTACTTAGGGCAAATATAGTTCTTAGAATACTTTTTTTCAATTGTTTTTTTTCTAATCATTTGGTCTTGGGACATGATTCAGTTTATCAGGGGTGACAATATTCTAGATAATCCAGAATTCCAGATTAGCTGTCTATAAAGAGCTACGCTTTATGATCAAAATAAAAGTTATTAGATGAAAATATCTCAAGAAATGGCAAAGTTAAGGTCAATTCAATCTGCTCTTAATAAAACAGATAAATATGGAAACAATATGGCTGAAGGCCTCTTGTTTGGCAAAAATAGTGGGCCACATACAATTATCAGGACTATAATTTAGCTCTATTGATACCCTTGGTTTATATATTTATTAGAGTATCTAAAAACTAAAGTAATTATAATTAATCAAAACCTACACTATTACTTAACAGAAAGATGGAAAATAGAACTGACGTTTGTTTACTTACAGACTTGAGCAATGCTAAACAATACAATGGTATCAACTTCAGTTGTTCATTAATACAGAGGCTACCCGACCTCTGTCCTGATGTTAACGAACTTCCGTACGAGCTCAATATATCAATGGCTGCATTTACAATAGCTTCCCTGGCATCTGACATTGAGGATGTTATACATCTATCCACAGCTGAAATATACATAAAAAATATGTATATAAAAGTGTAAAGTCCTCCGCCTTTTCATACATTAATTTTTCATATAGAAGAAAATGGTACATACAGTCAAACAAGTGAACAGTGAACATAGGTCACACTTGGGAAAACATAATGTGGGCTTTACTCATAGGTCTTTTTGTCTTAAATTATCAACAAAGGTTTTTAAAAGAATAGCCTTCATTCACAATAAATTATTCGAAGGTGGAGGCTAATGCATGTTTAACTGTATGTAATATGACAAATAAATTTACTAAAAAAGATTAACATATCATTTGTATTAAAACCATTGAATTTACATCATTTTCAACACTAACGCTTTTCAGTTTAGCAAGCTTACATGTATATAATGTTCAAAACAAAATTGTCATGTTACATTCATGAGTGACACATTCATTTTATACATTCATGTAAGAACTTTATAACAATTACCAGCACTTTTTTAAAGTTTTGGGGAAGGGTGGCGGACCTTTTTCGAGGGGAGTTTTGCGTAAAAAAATAGGCAAATTGTGGAAAAATTACTAAGTAAACAAGCTCAGTGTAAAAAGGTTGGAGAATTTCTTTTCAAATTTGGGGAAAAATACATACTATTAAGCTTGGGGAATTTTGGCCCCGAATTTGCCATAAAAAAGGGCCGATTACCTACCCATTTTTGCCAGTAATGCTACAATAGCTTGTTGGTCAGCACTCGCATGTATGTCACTGAGTTGATTAGTGACAGGGAGACATAATGTATGTACACGAATACGTCTTTCACCTAGAAAGAGAAAATAAACAGAATTACAATACAAAATATTCTGTATAGAACTCACACAAGAAAGGAAGTCACATATTTATATAAACAAGTTAATAAATACCACATGTTGAAATACATCACTCATCAAAATGCCATGGTGAAAAGTAAACTTGATAAACAATACTCATAGGCAAAAACCTATTTCAACAAAGAAATATAATAGATAAGAACTACTGGACGTTATTACTCGCTAAATATCTAAGCTCTAGTTTGGCTGAGATAGGCAACGTTAGTCATTATTTACCTAGCTGACGGCCTGCCAACTACGGTGTCAGTTCTAACCCAGCCCCCACAAGGACTTGAACCATCGATCTCCTGCTTCTGAATGCCACAACAACTAGGCATGGTTGCAGTATAAGAAAAGCCAAAGTTGACTCCTAATACTAACCTTTACTAGATGTATACAATAACGCAGCTTGGAAACACATAGTAGACATATCAGTAAGTGGTTCCTCAATCGACATCTGCATACCAAATCCTGCATCAGGATTAACATTTGGCAAGGATAGCAAATCCGTCGATCTAACGAAGAAGTTTCCATGAAATGTGTGGATACTAATTCCTATAAAATGTAAATAATAATCACATCAATGAAACTTCACAAATTCAGAAAGCATTGTCTAGCAACTTGTTCAAACTTTAATATAAATTTGGCTTTCTTTTGAGACATTGACTGTAACTTATTTAAAACCAAATTGAAAACCAAACGAATACACCTGTAGATATATAATCAACTGATTACTGACTCAAGTGTTAGGTAGATGTTCATCTAGGCTATATCAGACAGGATAATTGGAACTACAATCAAACCCTTGTTCACAGGCCACTCTGAGGAAAAGCAAATTGAGGCTTTTATTGACAGTAGGCCTTTATTCAGAGGTTATTTTGTTCTAAAAATCAATGAGGTGGCCGTTAATACAGGTTTGCAATGAAATATCTAGAGATGTTAATTTAAATGATGGTAAAAAAGTAGACTTGTATAATCAACATTTCCGTATAGAAATAAAGTTTGTAGAAAGTAGAAACACCAAATACAACAACAGGGGTGTCAATAGAGCGAAATTAAAGATCCTGAAAATCATATGCGGCCAAACAAGAGGCCTTCAACCACAATGTTTCCACGTTTAACCCATTTTTCGAAAACAAATTCTTCAGAGCAGATTATCTTGACTATAACTCTAGGACCATTTCTTGAGATGTTTTCATCAAATAACTTCTATTTTGCACAAAAATCAAAGCTCTTTCATGACTGATAAATCCGGAATTGTCACCCTGACAGTAGACATAAAACCATATTGACAAATTACCTTTTGAGCATCTAATTCTCATCACAGATTCAAAACCAATCTTTCTAGTCAGATAGCGACGAAGATCTGTCTCAAATTTCTCCACTAATTGTGGCGATCTAGCAGCATGGTATGATGGGTAATAATTTACACAACCACCAGAAAACTTTGATATACATTCTGTAACATAAAATGTACAGGAAATATAGGCATGAAACACAAGTATATTCATAGGCATTACTATTCAAATATCAAAATACTAAAAGTACTCATGGAAGCTGAACTAACATAGACTTGCTTTTGTTTATATCAAGGTTTACCCCCCTTTTCAACAGTCAGAGTCATATGAGGTGGACATTTCAGCTAAGCATCACTCCTGGGAAGAACCAGTACTAGACTCCCATCTTCCATAAGCAACTGCCTACTTCCTCACATAAAGAGACATGGTCGGTAGCAGGGACTGGAACCCACGGCCCTCTATCAGTTAGATGTTACAGTGATTTAAAGTCAGTGACCTTAACCATTCGACCATGGAGGTGGGTCAACATAGACTTGCAATTCAACATGGAATGGGAACAAGTTGCATAGTGGATGTGGAAACACTTAGTACTTGGGTTTGCATCAAAATGCATGCACGCTGAGTGAGGGATAGCTGTGGAAAGCCGAATTATCATTCAGCTTCCAATAGTGCAATATTACTAGACATGTTTTCAAACAGACAAGAACAGTTGGTGATACATAGATAATTATAAAACACGTATAGATCAACATTTTACCACAGCAACATTTTACTTTTATTCTTATAAGATAATTATGAAGAAAATACAATGGTGATAGAGTTTCTAGTTGAATCTATGTCTGTGATAATTACAACACATCAGTAAGTAAATCAAAGATATATTACTGAGTGATGGACCAATCAGCTTCGTTTAAATACATAACTTTGTTCTGATACTAGATAAATTACTGATTTAAAGTGTAAAAATGTTATGAAATGGATAATGTGTATTTAAGATTCTCAGTTATTTTAAACCCTGAACATGTCATTATTATTTTTATTTGTATGACTCCTGTCTGTGTATGAATAGTACTTTATGTAAAGCAGTTTTAAACAAATACATCTATTTTTATTACACCATATTTGCATAGCACTTATATCATACATATACGTGTGTTAAAAGTGGTATGCAAATATGGTAAAACAACAATAAAGACAAGTATTGTATTTACCAATAGAAGCTAGGTCTGCATACTGTCCATTAAACATAAATAGATCTACAGCTATTTGTTGGGCTGAACAATCTAATGCTAATTTCTTGTAGAAATCTGTAGCTGGACCAAGACTTGAAACATCCTGAAATTAGAACCACATCCAATAGTGTATATCATACACCATCATTTGCTTACAAGGTATCGTGTCTAAACATGTACAGTCAAGGCTTAACAAATTCACTCGTCTGCTTGTAATAACAAGTAGAAATCGACCCAAGACAAGTTGAATTGCGGTAGAACTAGTTAAAATTCTTTAACAGATGGTCGTCTTTCAAAATGGCCTTTTTCATTTAATTAAAAAAGAAATGGATCCATAGGAAATATTTAATTCCAATAATGATGAAAAAATGTTCCAAAAAACTCTTTGGATTTTTTGATAATTTTTAATAACTTAAAAAGATGCCTCCACTACATAATGTGAAGGCACAGCATGTAATATGAATAATGGGGCATCATTTTAAAAGACCAGTTTTTTCATATTATCAGTGTTAACATCTTCGCTTTCTTGGTCAAAATTTCATGTGATTTACCAGAAATTTTCCAGTTATTCACATAATGAGGCACTAATGCTTTTATAATGTTTCAAGACTGTAAGATGAAAATTCCTGGACTTTTTCATGACAAAATAATTTTTCCTAAATTCTGTGATTTTTCCAAATGGTCATTTTCTATGCTTTTTCTAGTTTTGTGCGAACTCTGATAGGTACCTTGCTAGTTTTTTGTGTTGAGTCCTCTCTATTTTGTAAAGCTCCAGGACCATGTGTAGGTAACACTGTCTGCATGACACTGATTCTTCCACCAGTAGAAGTCTGCAATTATATCATAATTATACTACAAGTCAGAGATTCTAAGTAAAACATTATTACCAATAATTAAACATATCATATGTACTAGTTTTGAACACTTTGTTGATGACAAGGCTATGGAATAATGTATGACACTATACACTGTTCAGTAGAGACTTTGTTATTCAAATAAATGACATTAATAGTTGTTTATATGGAGTTTTATGCCCGTTTTCAACAGACAGAGTCATATGAGGCTGACAGTTCACCTAAGCATCGTTCCTGGGAAGAACCAGGACTAAACTCCCATCCTCTGAAAGCAACTGCCTACTTTCTCATAAACACATAAAGAGACATGGTCGTTAGAGGGACTCGACCCTTTGCCCTCTATCAGTGAGAGGTTACAGTGATTTGAAGACAGCGACTTTAACCACTTGACCACAGAGGCGGGTCAATACCAGTAATGACATAATCAGACCAACTTTGTTACAATCATAAAATTACTTATTAACTAAATTCATATCATAAACTGACAAGAAACAGTTACTTATTTTTTAGGCCTAATTATCTTACCGTCATTTTAAATGCAGCTTGTAGTGCAGCACCCATAGCACTTTTTGTTTCAACATTATTCTCAAACAATGTAGGTAACCGTGTGAGTAAATCAGTAACCAGACTTTTACACTCCTGCAAGTTGACTAGTAAATCATCTGGACAAGGTAAAAATATGTCTGAAAATAAATATAAACTCATAGTAAATTTGTCATATACAGAATACTGATAACCTCTTCAAAACAATCAAATATTTTAAGAAATTCCTTAATAAAATCATCAGATGTATCATTGAATGAATAGGATGAGTATTAGGTACTATCGTACTATCAGTCTATGTTAGCTTTATCTATTCCATCCAGTACTTATAAGGTCAAGTATGTGACCAAGAACACATAATACTGTATTTTCATTTATTTTCGTTGTTTTTACTAAAATGGCTAGTTCGTGGGGACATAAATTTGTGGATTTTGATTTTTGAAAACAAAATGCCTTATCTCAGCATTTAAATTTGTGGGGATTTGATTTCGTGTATGAGCCGACCCATGAAATCCATATAATTAAATCCCCAACGAAAATTAATGATTCCACAGTAATTAGCATGTATCCTCTATTTTCTAAACAAAATATATATACAACATGTCACAGTACAATCATGTTCATCAAATCATAATTCATTTACACAATCTCAAAACTTCATGAAGTAATCATGTATAGGTTACTAATATCCAATGTTCATGTTTATCTGTTGTTGGCCATTCAACAGCTATGGTTATTTCAGAGATGCACCAGAGAGGGGAGATAAGATACAGGAGAACAGGGCATTTATATTCATATTCTTCTTTTTTCCTGGTTCTAGAATAAGATAGTGCCAGGTATCAAGCATCAATGACAAGCCTCAGGTGTTTCCTGTGATTTTCAAAACAGAGTGCTGGGCTCAGTTGTTGAAGTGAGGATGCTGAAAAAGCATCCCTGAAATATCTGAAGCTGGAGCGGAGATTTGAACCTATGACCTTTCAATTGGTAGTCCAGCGCGTTACCACTTGACCACCGATCCACCCTTAAAAGCAATTACATCTAAAGCACTTGATCATTGTAATAACATGTGTAGTAACAGACAACATACTGTGGAATCATTCATATTCTTTGATGATTTAATTTCATGGATTTCATGGGTGGACTCATCCATGAAATCAAATCCCCACAAATTTAAAGGCAGAGATACAGCTTTTTTTCAAAAATCAAAATCCAAGAATTTGTGTCCCCACGAAATAACTATTTAAAGGGCAACGCAATGTTGACTTTTCAAGCACTTAGTCGTGTAGAAATATTAAAGTTATGATGATTCCTGCATTTTATTTTTTAAAAATCCACCATTTAACAAAAATATTGGTGATTTAATATTGTCATTTTGTGATTGAGCGAATCTCCTAGTGCGCCGCCATTTTGAAAGAAGTCACATATCGTGACGTCCTATATATCACAACGTGTAAAAGCCAGTACACCCGTTCTGCGAGCACTTTTATAAAAGATACGGCCTTAAAAGATATTGTATTGTATATTGTATTATAAATGACAATATTTTTTACACTTATCCAAATTAATGGTTACTGGCCATTCGGTACAAACAATTTAACACCGCTATTCGTTTTGAATTTATATAAAAAAGATGTGATTGGTGGTGTGACAAACTTCAGTTAATTTCGAAAATTTATAAAAAAATTATGTCATATACCGACGTAATAATTATTGATTGTTTAAATGTGCATGAACGCATTATATATTATGATGTTTGAACAAATAATTATGGTGCAATTATTTTGTCTGTATAATAAAGAAAAAAAGATGAAAATACGATTGTTAGTGATATTTCATAATGGAAAATTAATAATAAACAGAAACATTTCATGAGATCAAAATAAAACTAAGTATGAGTTTTATATGTAATTCTTCAATCGTTTTACTGATAATGTAAAATATCTGATAATGATTTAATAATTCTTTCCAATTATAGACAACAGTTGAACTGCATGACACTACTTGTTTATTTAGTCTACGTCACGTACCTAAAACAATAACCAAGGTCCCAATTTGCTACTATTACTCCAATTTCACATTAAACTTCAATTAACAATCAGATAAGCGGTACATTACACATCACCCTGTCTCAACAAGTTTTATGACACTGAAATATGCACAGGACAATGATATGTGGAGACAGCTGACTTCAAAAAGAAACACCGACAGACATGTGTAATATGGCAAAACCGTGTGTGGTCGCGTGATCAACTGATTAGCGACTTTTCATTGGTTGATCAACTAGAACTATGACCTAGAACATTATTTTTCAACAGAAGTGTAAGAAGTCTATGATGCAATATTATGTCTGGTTCTTGCTGTCTCGTGATGTAATTTTCATCAGTGTGGGAGATATTGATTTTTAAAGTGAGCGTACTGAAGGTGGAAAATAAATGTGTAGTGATTATGGATTGACAGTCTGAAAGGTAATTTAGGCAAAAGTTTAAGAAGTAACTTCACATGCTTTTGGCTTTTATGCTTGTTATATGATTAATAAGCATTTACGTATATCATATTCTACTTTTCCCGAAAATAATGGCAAATTTCTAGATTTTCCGTGCTTTCCCGCGAATCAGACCAATGATGCTATATATATAGTACCCCACAATTAAATGTGCAATACTGTTTAACTCCCAACTCAACAAACAATATAACTGTGCGTTCGTACACCACTTTGTATAGATGTGATAATTATAATAATCTTCAGTGATATTTAATCTGTAAATTAACTTTTACATGTTTGTATATAGATAGATTTACTATGGAAATGGTGTAAGAAAATACAACCAATTATAATGTTTTTTGCACTTCGTAGTGTTTGATCTTAATTCTTATCAATGAAATATAACTATAATCAGGGATGCTATATTACAGAACAGACGTTTTCACGTCAGTATTTTTCACGCAATTTATAAATATAAAAGAATGTTAGTATTATATAGTTTATGTCACTATAAAAATGGATTTACTTCAGTGTCGAATGGAAAATTAAGCTTTGGTTCTATTGGAGAATTTTGTGGCTGTGAAAATTGTGTTTTGGTGGATAACGTGGAAGAATATGTTGGCTATGATTCTAAAATACAAATGCGTGATTTCCTAAGCTTATTCCTCACAATTAAAGGCGATATCTATAATAATCAACCATTCTCTTTCGCTACTGCTTATTCGCCATATCCATGTTTGTGGGATATGACGTCACACACACACATGTTAATCGATTGTAAATGGGTAAAATGGCGGCGCCCTGTACTCTTTCAGATAACCAAGTTTCTACGATATTTTCGTAAAATATCTTCAATGTGCGTATTTTAACGCTCAAATGATTTATTTTTTTCAGAATAATAATGAATAATTATTTAAATGAGATTAATTCATAATTAGGGTTGCGTTGCCCTTTAATAAAAACCACGAAAATTGAGCTCAACGAAAATAAATGAAAATACAGTATACATCTGTGTAAAATGTAACATACCTTCCACATCAGTAACAGTGAGCATTTGTGGCTGTGAAAGTCCCTCAGCTAAGTTGAAGAAATGCACAGAACTGTCATAGGCAATAAAACCAATCTGTGTTCTTGAATCACCAGGGATACGATCCAATACATCCAATACAGTCTCACAAAATGTTGTCAAATAACCTGAATAAAATAATTATATAGCTGAAGATACAACTTTAATAATAACCTGACACTAAGCCTGTTAAAATTGGTGATAATATATGGTTTCCACATCTACGATATTTACCTCCCTTGTTTTGAATTGGTGGCCATCTTGACAGGCAAATTGGACAAGCATTGGTAGAAGATATTTGTATTTTTGTTTTGATAATTCTAAATATAGGATATTCATGAGTGACAACTACATTTTCTTAAACCCTATATGCTTATAGTTTTTACAACTTCATGATTAGGTTAACTTTTATAAAAATTGAGTTGTTAAATGACTACTTTTCAGGGTTTTTTTTCTATGAAGCGCATAAGAAATTTGTGTTTCAAGATGGCCACCAATTCTGAAAAAGGGAGGTAAATATGGTAGATGTGGGAACTATGTATTGCATTAAAAAAGAAACTTATTCACCATAGCATTAGTATCAAACATGCATATAAATGAAAAAAAAATAAAACAGCATAAAAAAATATCAACTTTCACTGACCTGTTTCTACAGCATTGAATGACACGTCTAACAAGTATAGATATACTGCAGGCTGGGGAGGTCTCAACTGTAACAATAAAACAGTTTTAATCATTTGTGTACCATGAATCAATTACATATAACATATTATCAGACTGTCGTATACAATGTTTTCTATATACAGACAAACCTGTGCTAGCTAGCAGCCATCTCCAAATAAATGCTTCAGTTTTATCAATGCTTTCTAAAAATACTGACCTTAATTTAAACAAACAATACATGAGCTATAACTTTATAAGCTTAAACTTTTAATGAGTTATTTATACAGTTCAGATACAAGACCATTCAACTAAATGGAACGGTTTCTTACTAAGTGACACTGATTGTTAGTGTCTTCCGCTTGGAAAATGAGTAGTATTTTCCCAAAAAATCTAATTCCCCTATCTGCATTACGAATATTCCCCAAATTTGCCTTTTTCATGTAATTTCTTCACCTTTAAGGGCTTCTTTTGCTTCTATAAAAGAGGCTGAAATTCGGTGACTTCCCAATTGCAAAAAGGCGTTTTTTCCCCCATTTTTAGGCTAGACATTCCCAAAATACAATGCTATTAATTCAAACTCAGTAGTTTAACCTTCTCAAAATTTGGTCAAATATCGCAAAATGAAAGGCTAAAGCCTCTTCCCAATTTTTGGAAAAAAGGCCCTGCTTTTACCAGCCACCAGCGTCTACCCTTTTCCTTAGTAAAAAACCTGGTATAAGAACTACAATATAAGTACCATGTATTCTGAGGGTGCTATGAACTCTATAGTAGCTGATCTGACCTCAGGTCGCCTTTGAGGATCACCGTATGATTTAGACACTGGATCATAGGAAAATTCTTCAGGCACTGAAACAATATGAACAACATATACATACTGTCAACACTTCTCACATAACCTAGATGTTCAATGATAATATGTAATATTCATTTTAACTATTAAGTAATAAAATTAGTACAAGGACTTAGAATTTATTCTAAATACCGTATTCCCCCGTTTAGACGCTCCCCCCTAATACACGCCCCCCACCCTTTTTTATAAAAAAAAGTCGTAAGGACTTACCAGCTTTAAGAGTCTGACGTAAAATCCGTTTTTATTAAAGATAAAACACAATTAAATCCACTTTGAATAATTGTATTAATCCAAATTAACACGTGAACAATAACTAAAACCTAGCGAAACCGCGTGGTTCTATCACTTTCGTACAGTAATACAGTAGATCTATGGACCATTCGTGATGTTTATTAATGAGTTTTATTCGGCGATGTTATCCTTACGATATCTAAAGCGAAAGTAGATTTTCTGAAAATGATTACTTAAGTCATCTGGTCGATCTAAAACTACAACGCGCATTTTCATTAATCCGTTATTTACGTGCTTATTTGTACAGATCAACATAAACAAGCACTAACTGTGAAAAATAAGGGTAAGACCAAGTGCAATATATGCCTCGCGGCAATCTCATTTGTTAGAGGTGCGAAGTTGGCGATTCGAATCGCGACTTCCACAATTGATTTTTGAATGACTTAACGCCATCCACAAAATGTCCGAGGACATATATAAACCAGTCTATTCAACTATTCCGGAGGTTAAAATTGCAATTTATACATTTTCGCCACTCGTATAAAAATCCATCTGTAAAAAAGTTAATGTCCATCACTTTCACAGTGTTTGTCTATTTCTTCCGCAAATTTAACGACTTTAATGTGTAAGATTGTTTACCCCTCGACTTGGCTAATTTACTTAATTGACATGTACATAAAAACTTACACATTGGCGAGATTACGTCAGAGGAGATTACGTCAGACGCGCGGTAAAGATAAAACGGTTACTCTGCAGCGACAGCGTGTTATTGATTTTTGACATGTAGTTTAACCAGTGCAACTGACTACATTATTTATCGTAGTAAAGCGCGCCGGGAATGACCGTTGATTAATATTGCATTAACACCGCGATATTTTTCGATGGCAAGTGTTTCAAATTCATTCATTTGACCTCCGGAAAAACTTTGGATACGGTATTCCAGATTTTTTTTGGTGTAAAATAGGATCACAATAAACGCCCCCCTTTTGGAAAATGCATCGCCCCCGGGGGCGTCTATTCGGGGGAATACGGTATGTGATTATTCATTTTTTACTACAAAATAAAAATTAGAGCTTCATCTCTGAATGAGAAATTTTGACAGATTTGCAAGGGAGAAATGATTTATAGGGAACCTATCTAAAATGTTTTAATATTAAAAGTACATATATGTGTATACTTACATTCATTTACCCTGTAACAAAGGTTACATTTCCATCGTCGACTATCAACAAAATGTACAAATGGATTGATATAAGTCCGACAAGACCTACATCTAACAATAACACTTGACTGTATCACAGGTAGTTGCTGAAACATAAGACGATTATGCTTTAATTTATTTATCTTATATTGTTGAACGGCCCATTTGACTGCTAAGATCATTTCAGAGCCGACACAGAGAGAGGGGAGATAATATACATGAAAACAAGGCATGTATATCCCTACTCTTATTTTGAAGTTATAAAATATTGGATCTTTATTGTGCCTGGTGTGAAGCACTGATATACACCTGTTTTCTGTGATTTTCTACACACAGTACATGATTCGGTAATTGAGATTTGGACACTGGAAAAGCGTCCCTGAAATATTATAGGCAAAGCTGAGATTCAAACCAATATCATTCTTTTTGCATTCTAGCATGTTACAACTGAACCAATGATCACCCCTACACTATAATATTCATATTTGCAGACCTGTGTAGTTGATTGCATGCAATATCACTAAGTTGCTGTTTCTACACCTGGCCGATGGCAACTTTTTATACCAAATAATTGATTAAATGATTATCTGGATCACCATGTATTACATGATGTAACAATTAATTTCAGTATTAATAAAATGGTTGTGCGAAATATCACAACAATTGATAAATAAATTTGATATACTGATGTTAAATTGAACATAAATACCTCTACGCTGTACACTAATATTCAGTTTAACGTAGTTTGAACTATATTTATAGATATAATATCTAACATATGGTATAGCAACATCTACAGTATGCAGTGAGAAACAACATAATGATTATATCAAATACAACAAGAGTGCCAGGTCATAAAATACGCCCACAGAGATCTCATGACCATAAACATTTCCATCAAGTTTGGCAAGGATCCGAATAAAACTGTTTGAATTAGAGAGCGGACACCGTTGTGGATGCCACCAACCAGCTCACCAGCCATGGGTGTGTCCATAATACGACCCTTTTTTCAAACGGGTATATAAAAACTGAGTTTATTATCGTACACATACCGACAAATCTCTGAATGGATGGATCAATATACCAAGTGGCAATCTTGACTTGTTCAACAAAGCTGAAGTTTGTGGTATGCAATTCATTGTACATCGAAACACACTGAAAAATGTATACAAGTTAGCATTTAGATAAATTACAGTCAGTATAATTTTTCTTTGATCATAATTTGAAATAATTAAGGTATGTCAAAATTATATTCATTGATATTCTATTGAAAAATTCACAACACACTTGTAAAAATGATTGACTGAATTACAGGCAGTTGACTCGAATTACGTCACTTTTGTATTTATAAATCGACATTTTCATAATCATATTAAAATCATTAGCCATTAAAAAAATACATATTTACATGTACCAGTAGTGTGAACAGGAGAAAGGCAGTACAATAATTGAATCAAAGGTGCTTAGCATGAATATTTTAATGATCCACAGATGAATGACTGCCCATACATTTATGAACTGATAAGATAGAGGCACAGATTTATTTATTTTTATTCTAAGCACAAAAAGTAATTTACTTTCACATATATCTATACAACATAAAAATGAGCATTACATTTTCAGTCAGCTCTTTTTAGTCATTCCTATAAAAGCAATTACAGTCTGTGATGCTATTAGCCATCATTACGATAATAGCTATATTATTAATGGATGTTTTTTTGTAGCATCATATATGGGTTAATCATTACCTTTGTATATAATATTGGCAATGTAGAAAATCTTGCAAAAATTCTCTTCTAAAATCTTTAAAGATCTAACTCGCTGATAAGCCATATAGGAATATAGTTATTGTTTCTTAGACATTCTAAATCAAGCATTAAAGAGTAAAGTATACAAAAACTAACTTACTCTGGACTACAGTTCACATTTCTGTTATCATTTGGTATCACAGGTTTGGGCGTGCTCACTCCATCAGGGGGGATAAGATTTTTTTGTTGTAATAAGTTTAAACTCTGACTCCCCTGGAAAAAATAAAAGACAATCAACTAGTAGTAGAGGGACAAAGAACCTAAAAAATGGATAAGGACAGGACAAAAAAACCTAATGTGTTGTTTATCAGCCCATTCAAATTTATTTGTATCACTACTCTTTTCGAATAGTTTTTTTCTAGTTCTTTAGCGTGCTCCAAGTAAAACCCCGATACACGCTCACACATTATCCTTTAATTATTTAGACACAGAACTAGGCACAGCAGTTGGGATGGGTACACTAAACAAGAGGGCCAAGATGGCCCTTTATCGCTCACCTGAGAGCCAAAGGTCAAACTTCAAACCCATTCATTATCTTAAGAATCTTACCAGCCTATAAATCAAATACATAGAATCGTATTGTACAATGAACATTAACTAAGAACAATTGATTACCTGCATTGACATATTGTTGAAACTAGACGCCATGGTATTCATTTGTGCGTTTGGTTTTGGGTAAGTGTTCACAAAGTCTTGAACTGTTTGTCCTTGGGAACTATATTGTGGACCTGGTTGAACATTAGACGGTGATTGAAATCTTTGATGCTGACTGCCTGTAGTTGGTTGAGGGGGAAATCCAGGGATCTGATTAGTGGTAGAACCTGGTTGAGGAGGAAATCCTGTCATTTGATTGGTAGAACCCGGAGGCGGAGGAAATCCTGGCACCTGATTGGTAGAAGCTGAAGTTGGGGGAAATCCTGGCACCTGATTGCTTGAAGCTGAAGTTGGGGGAAATCCTGGCACCTGACTGGTTGAAGCTGAAGTGGGGGGAAATCCTGTCATTTGATTGGTAGAACCTGGAGGTGGAGGAAATCCTGACACCTGATTGGTAGAAGATGAAGTGGGGGAAAATCCTGGCACCTGTTTCGTAGAAGCTGAAGTTGGGGGAAATCCTGGCCCCTGATTGGTAGAAGCTGGAGTTGGGGGAAATCCTGGTACTTGATTAGCAGCAGATGAAGTAAATCCCATGGATTGACTGGATGAAGATTGTGAAGGAAAGTGTCCTTGACCTTGATTGGTTGCAACTTTTGGAGGAGGGGGAAGTCTCGTGCCCACCGATGTTGGCGGGAATCCTGACGGGCTTGCAGTAGAAGATACAGCAGGAAATCCTGGCCGCATACCCATTGGATTAGGAGCTCTCTGATTGACTGGTGGAAAACCTGGTCTTTGTTGTGTTAGAGATGCATTTGGTTCAGGAGCCGAATTTGGAGGAAGAGGAAATCTTGGGACTTGTACCACAGGTGCTCCATATCCAGGTGTTTGACCAGGTGCGTTTGGTTGTACAGGAAATCTAGTTTGTTGACTGTTTGTTGTAAGTGTTCCAGGTTGAGGAGCAGTTAAAGATGCAGCATTTGTATATGCCGGACTACCCATAGGCATGTTAGGCTGTTGCATGGAGGAAACAGGTGGAGATACACCTTGCATACTAACAGCAGGTTTAACATTTGGTACTTGTGGATTAGGTGTCCATGGAGCTTTGTTTTCTTGTTCTAAAACAAAAGAATGATTTCAAGAACTATATAATAACAGACTACACTGATCAAAACAATTGAACACATTTCAAGTCCTAAAATGTATGTACTGTAACAGAAACAGCAGTCTCATAAGCTTAATCATAAAACAACAAATACTGCTTGAAATGAAAAAACAGCTTGCTTACAGTTTTAATTCTAGCAGAGCTCTCATTTGACGCTTAAAAAGGCATTTTTACATTGAAATCAGCCAACAAATATTCCAACTCTTGACAATTAATACCAAAGGGTAAAAAATTAAAAAACTGAATGTATCTTATTTGTTGGAAATTTTGTTTACTCATCACATTTTTATCAGCTAAAGGTCATTTTAACGATTTTTGACCCTCATCTTTTGACATGTAATGAGCACTCCGTCTAAATGTCATTGTAGCCTTAACCTAGGACCAGGCAACATACCCTATGTTACTATACATTAAAACTAGAAGTTCCTAAGATATCAATATATACCTGGTGTTCCACGAAACTGTCCCTCCAGGGCATCAAAATTTGGGTTCACAGACGGGGAGTTAGTCCTAGATGACTTCTGTGAGTGTGGAGCTGAAAATATCAGAGATAAACATTGATATGAACTAGGTGAATATAATACTAATAATATAAATACATAATCATTGGTAAGAGCACGGCAAATGATCATGTTTTTAATGATGGCCCTGGTGGTTTCTTCAATATGATTTACAAAGCCTTTTAAGGTTGAACAATTCATGGTTTAGAATAAAGATTATAAATCATATTCAACAATAAACAATTATTATGTCTTTTCCAAGGACACTTAGTCTGAGTCACCATTCATCACACAGCATAATATTCTATTTCTTTGCTCCAAAACAATTCTATAGTAATTCAATTGTAATATCAAATCTCAACCCAAGTACGAGTTGCATGCATGCAAACAATTATTTCTTGTATCAAAAACTCTTCAAGCTTACATGATGATGAAGTGTAATTAATAAGTAAATATTGCCAGAATGGCACATGGTGTTTCAAATAAGATCAGTAAAAATATATACAACTGAATTCAAGTAAAAATGTGCAATACCAAGGACAGATAAAGAACCAGGTATACTTTTCTAATAAAGATCCTCTCATAAACTTTAAAGCAAGCTTGCAAGAGATAATATCTATAGACAGAATGAATTTGTAGAAAATACACAGTGAATAGTTACAATACTCTCTGGATATATGAGTTTATTTCTAACTGAAACCTTAACAGCAGTTACCTGAACTTACCAAATAATGATAAATTAACAATTCAAATAAACATCTGCTACAGAAGTATAAATATAAGTTCAATTCTGAATTCAATATATATATGTTTAGAAATAACATATCCAACATTGATATCTATATCATAAATCATGTAATGTAACTTACTAAGAATTATTTCTGTGTTATTTAATACTCTCTCTTCTAAAACATTAAACGTGATAAATTTGACAAAAGCAGTAAATAATAACCGCAAGAAGTAAATCTATAATTAAGGAAAGACACAGATTCTACAGATTTGACACGGAAAGTAAAGAGTTACTGTCTTACGAAATTCTGTAGTTCTGCAAACATTTGCTGAGTTTTTTTTACTAAGAAAGTGACACTGATAACCAGTGTCTTACCCTCGGAAAATGAACAATATCCCCCCCCCTGGACAAATTTAATTCCTGTATTTGCCAAGTGAATATTCGCCAAAACTGCCTCATTCATGAAAATTTTCCTCTATTTACCAGCATCCAGCATCTTCCCCTTCGCTAAAGGAAAAACTTGACTTGTGTAAAAAGAGTATAAGACATACGTTTTCACTTTCCAAATCAGGTCCAAAAAGTCCAGTGTATCTTATAAATACATAGATGTATTTATAAGTTATAACACAACCACATTTTATCCAGGGCGCAAAACAGACAAAATCAGGTAAAATTGAATTATTTGTTTAAACAAAATGATATCTATCTATCTTTCATCATAATTAAAGTTTCACTGAAGCCCCTTATGGTTTGGTACTTTCCTCAGATTGCGTAGTCGAGGCATCTACATGAGTTTGAAAATCAACAACAAATGTTTCATTTTGTTAAAACACAAGCATGTCAATGATGCTTGAAGATAAAGTCAAATGATCTGAAATTGTATGTCTCTTTCTTTAACTTTAAGAAATTATAAAGACATTAAAAAATACTCAAGAAACACATACGCACATAAGAATATATGTACATACATTAAGTAGTGAGAAATAAAAACAAGCAGGTAAAATGTTTTCAAACATAAGAACAAAGAAGAAAAATTAGTGATAACATAATAATATGTGTAAGCTGACGCCTGGACCTAAAATAATAAGTGCTAATTTAAATATGATTAAAATAAATACATAAAAATGTGGATAGAAGAAGAAGAATTACTGCTCTTAACCATTCATAAGTGAAGTGTTTTCTATTAAAAGAAACTGAACTTTGTCCAACATTAATACATCACAATGGTTTATGAATCAGCACATGTCTTTAAACAAACACATTACAGACTTAGCCTTAATGCATTCTACACTATATATATGGCTTTTTCTGGTTTGTTTTTTATTGAGTTTATCAAAAATTGTTAAGGAAAGTAGCTTTTTAATAAAAATAATCCAAGAGAAACAGGGTCCATAGATACAATAAAATAAGAGCAGCTAGATTGATAGTAATTTCTAAAGCACCAGGTTGACACACAGTTTTAACATCTGAACTTCACTATTATCTAGTGTAACACATGATTTTTATTTGCAGAACTAGAACTCGGTTCAACTTGTAGTAATGTCAGGGCCCTGATTTGACGATTTTGGGGCCAAAATTCAGCCCCATTCCCCTCCTAAAATAATATACTTTTTCCCCCTATTTTTATAAAAATTCCCCTAAATATTTTTTTGCTTTGCTTACATGGTTGTTGATATTAAGACTTTAAGTTATTAACCTTTGATTAATTGCGTATTAATGTATGTAATATATTTAAATACACCTATTTTAAGCTTAAAATATTTATTGCAGGTTTATAAGGCAGTTGAGAAAATCCCCTGAAATTCCCCTTTTCCTCAAAATCATGCAAATGACATTAAATTCCCCTACCTTAGTACCTAAGGGCCCCTTCCCCTTAAAGTGCAGCTAGGGCCCTGAATGTTCAACTTATCATCATGATGACATGAATCCAAAGTGAACAGAAGTAAGATCATCCAGATTAAAATAGACTACAGACAGTATATAAAATGAATGATGAACAAAAAAGAGAAAATAATGGAAGATCAATAAGCAACAAAACACTAAATTAGAAAACAGCCCACAGTGAGGAGAAATAGATAAAAGCGTATGGCACAAAGTATAAGATGGTGAATAGTTGCATCACAAATGTCCCACTGACTCAAACCTGAATGAACTGGCGTTCCTGGAGTTAAAGACATGCCAACTTGATGTGAGTATTGACCTAGTCCATGAAATGGTACAGGCAGTTCACTTGGTCGATCTAACATTAACAAAGGTAGTTAGAATTATATACTAGTCTAGCAAATCAAATAATTCTCCAAACAGTAAGTATTACAGAGTGAGACAAACACGTGTAATGCATGAAGAAATGGAAATCATTACGTAAAATTTTATGAAATAACTAAATTTGGTCCTGGACAAATTAGTGACCATTGCTTAATACATTTCTTCAATTAATATTTCTATAATCAGCATACAAATCGTGAAATAAGAAAATTTCATTAATTCATGAAGCATAATTTTATTGTAGCGCATCAACTTAAAAATTTGTTCACAATTCAGTCCTGTGTTTATGGTTAATAAAATGATGAGTACATCGAGTCAAATAAAATATAAAGAAGCAGCATGAATGGTTGTAGGAAAACAGCAGAGAACTTTTACATGACTTTAAATCACACATGCATAACTTCAACACAAAATTGAATAAAGCAATTAAAATGTAGATACATTTATAATATATCATATATATATATGTGTAGCATTACACAATGCAAAAAATATTTAACATTGAAATTTTACTAAAATGTACAAACCAGATGGCTGAAAAGCTGAATTCTGAGAAGGAGGTTGGCCGAATGTCTGTGATACGCCTTGAGGGCCAGTTACATTGCTAGGAGGTCTACTGGTCATTCTTGGTGAAGCTGCATCAAATCCTCCGGGAATTTCAGATGGGGGCATCCCACTTACAGGTGGCCCTGCAACATTTGGTTGATGTGGCCTGAATGCACCTGTCGGCATTGCGTTGGGAATTGGCTGATTTCCTGGAAAAGGTGGTCTGGTGTATTGTCCATTTACAGCCACACCACTGGGACCTGGTGGTCTCATAACTCCACTGAACTGACCATTGTGTTGACCTGGTCCTTGTGGTGGCTGTGGGACACCATTTACATTTGAAGGAGGTTGAAACATTTGTGGTCTTGGTTGGCCAGCCATCGGCCCATTTATGACAGGTGGTCCACTTTTTACATTAGCACTGTTACCAACTGGCATAGGAGGACCTTGATAATGCTGGAAACCTGTAATGAAGAGATACATATTAATAAATATAATGATTATTATATAGGAACTTAATACATAGTTCCCACATCTACAATATTTACCTCCCTTGGCGGCCATCTTGCTTGGCAAATTCAACAAGCAACAAGGACTTATATACATACATGGATTCGCAACTTCCGTATTAACAGTTTAAAGTAATCAAATCCCGCGATAATAAGACGTGAATCAACGGGAATACAAGCTATTGTTTACAAAAGCGAAAATACGAAAAAATCCGTGATATCCGAATGATAATAACAGCGAAAATATCCGTGGTATTCCGAATGTTTAATCTCGGAGACGAAAGGATTATAATAGATGTCTGCCATCTTGGAATTTAAAATGTTCGACTGATGCCCTTTTCAATGCTTATACTTAGACTTTGTGGATTATAAATGTATCTCAATATCTTTAAGGAATTTGTTGCATCCTTTACCAATTTCCCGTGCCCAATTGCCAGAGTTTTATTAGTATAATCAAATTCGTAAACACCCAAATACAGCTGTCGGACATTGCCGAGTATATAGCAATGCATTGTGGGATCGCCGAACGGTATCGTTTGATCTATTTTTAGCAGTTGCGAATCCATGTATGTATATAAGTCCTTGCAAGCACTAATAGAAGATGTTTATATTTTTGTTTTGATAATTCTAAATATAGAATATTTATATGTGACAACTACATTTTCTTAAACCTGATGTGATTATGGCCTTAACAACTTCATGATTAAGTTATCTTTTATACATTAAGTTGTTTAATAACCAATTTTCTGATTTCTTCTATTAAGTGCATAAGAAATTTGCCAAGCAAGATGGCCGCCAAGCGAGGTAAATATTGTAGATGTGGGAACTATGTATTGAGTTTTTCCCAAAAAAGTGAATAATCCTTCATGATTTCATCAAGAAATGCTGATGTCATACAAAGTGGTTAACACATCACTTTAATGTCTTATTTCATGACAAGGCAGTCAAAACATTGAAAGGTGAGCTTTACAGTCAAAACTCAACTTTTTTATGATATGTGCCGTTTAAATTCGTAATCATATTACATTTTTTATGATAAAAAATTATTATACTAGTGATGGTCTAATTGACTTACAGATCAGTAACAAAGCAGTCTTCGGATAATAAACATTCCATTCAATTCTAATCACAAATCATTAATTACCACAAGATCCAATCTACCTATCTAGCAATCATTTAATGATTTATTCACTACTCAACTTCAAGTCTTGAAAGTTGAAAAACCTCTTGTCAACTAAATTATTTTTTTATTAATATGATCCGACTTGACTGACTTACCTGGATTAGCCTGCATTGATACAGCTGGCCCAGGTTGTGAGTTCGGCCAGTTTTGATTAGTATTTTGCGTATTAGACATCTTTATCCGTAAACACTATTTGACATATTGGTTTGACACCAACAATGCAACATTGGTCACTTCACTTTCTACCGAGGGTGTAGCAGTTGCCGGTTTCAATTTACGTCACTTACAGATACGTGGTGAATAACACTGTGTCCCGAATTAAATTAAGAGTGTCACAGTTAAAAATGAAGATCGATCTGAACAACAAAGGGGATTATACAGACTGTTATGTCAAAATTGACGCGAATTCCTTTTCTACTCACACCGGAAGTGCGAATATGTGTTATGAGCATGCGTATTTCTAACCGACGTGGCACAGCAGTAATCTCCCCTTATTGGTTTGGTATAAAGTGCACTAATCCCGATATAGTACGCGCCCAAAAAAAATCTTTCAGGCCTCGGAACAGAAGGGCAACTTGAAGTGATACAAAATTGTATGGGTTATTTCCTGGAGTTTGAAAGGAATTTCTTAACTTGTTATAAAATCGTCTCTTCCAGCTGTTCAGTCCCTCTTGAATGGTCTCATATTATAATAGCAAACGGACATATAGACTATATACTATTCATGGTATTTATAGGTCTTTGTATAGTAACAGATGCCGTTCCAGGATTTCAGCTAGGAGGGGGGGGGGGGGGGGGCAATATTTAGGAATTGAATATTTGAAAGATAATTCATTGAAAGATATTTCATCGGGGATTTGGGGGGGGGGGGTGCTTGTTATATGTAAACCATGGCAAAGACCTATATACTATACATGTATAGTACAGGCCTTTGTTTAAACCTATAGTTTATACCTCGCTCGGTATAATTTTCCCCTTTTCTGTTAACCTTTGGTCAATATATAGTTTGTCACTGAAAGATGCCTCAGATGACGGAGCCGCTATTTATAGAATGATCTTATATGATTTTCGATGGAGTGTTATGATCAAAACACTAGCTCGACCCGTCTCTCCATTTATTTTATGAGAGACAAGTCGCTTCCTAACCTTCTCAAAAGCTAACCTTTCTGGCCCAGAACAATCAGCCTGTCAAAGAAAAACTTAGTGGATCTAAAACCGTTAATTACTCGTTCTATGCGCAATATGTCACACTTTATTAATAATGGTAATCGCAAATCATCGCTAAAATGTTTTTAATCAATGTTTTATTTCACCGAGCAAAATTTTCGTATGTATTACATTAATTGCTTATCTATGTACATTCTACAACCTGGACGCCTCAGTTAAAAACGCAAAGCGAGTGTCACGACTGTGTTGTTTAAATTGTTCACCGGAAAGAGGAGGCGGAATGATTTCTAAACGTAAACGGCGAGAGATATTGCTCTTAATGTTCGGTAGCCTGCTGTCGGTCAATATTCAATCTGCGGGTTTATATTTTGCTCATTAACCCAATAAGATCATTTCAACACGCATTTGCAACAGACATAAACAGAATGTGCGGCACCAATGTACTCGTATCTACGTACAAAATGAATGGTTATAATTATGATACAGATAAATAATATATTCACGGTGATACCGATGATAAAGAATAAATAAAGAGTAAATTTAATACAGTCTTATGTATAAAACCAAGGACTTATGTATATAAGTCCTTGATAAAACTTATTATTTTATTTTCGTCATATGACACATTTTGAATGATTTTTTTCTCACACTTAGTGTGTTGGCATCATCCACTTCTGGTCAGACAGATCATAAGGACTGGTCGTTTGGATCAGTTCTTTACAATTATGAACCAGTATTTTTTCACTTCGTATCTTGGAGTTATAATTGGTGTGTGGTAGGAATTGAATTGTCTAAAATCCCCCGAATGTAAAAGAAATAAAGTATAATGCAGTTTGTATACAACTTAATGATCTAAGACAGAAATAACGACAATAACATTTTATATCATGCATGTATGTATATAAGTCCTTGGTTTAATAAACGCCACAATGCAAAGTTTATAATTATGAATGTGCGATTAATTTGGTATTAACCAAAAGTCAAATCCAAGTTGTCTTATAGATTTGGAAATCTAAGGACGATATCACCAACAAACTTGAGGACAACGACCACTGCTTTCATACCCTGATCAACAGAACGTTGTTACCAGAAACGTACGTGCAGTCAAGTGAATTCATATGAAGGATCTCGGCTGCGTCATTTGAGAACAGGATTTAGTAATATCATCAAGGAATTCAGATTCAAAAACTCAAATTCTAATGTAGTAGACACAATAAAAATGTATCTAGACATGTGTCAAAACAGTTAAATCAATAAAATGGGTATAAACTGAAAATTACTGGAATAATTATTTTATGATGCACCGCAGATGAATAAAATCAAGCCGCAGAATATCAGGACACCGCTGATACACAAACCACTACGAAGATTGTTGTTTAGAAAGGTTTAAGGCGGAAGTGTCTACTGGTCAGGAAGTGTCATCTGCTGTACAGAGCCTGTATTGTTGATTTTTAGAGTGTATGTACCATGTCATTCATTGACGATGGGCAACTGTCTAAGAAAATGTTTTGGTCGATTCGACAAAAGGTTGTCATTCTTTTAATAATATTCATAATCTTTGATTGAGTTAAACTTTGTGTTGTGATTATGAATTGAATGTTTATAAATAAATCACCAAGTCTTGTGATAGCTACTGATCAACTACTTCATGTACATTTATCTAGCGTTTGTTGATTGTTTTAATTGTTTTCTGTCATTTATCATTATTAAAGTAATATTTACTACTGTTTTTTAGCCCTTAAAGCACTATCCTAAACTATAATGGGCTGTTGAAAATAAACATGTAAACACTGACACTAGCCCAATTAGAAAATTACTTTCCTCAGACTTTGAGAAGTGTGTTAGCACAAAGACATCATTATTCTTCATGAATGTGTTCGTTAATTCATTTGGCTTGATGATGGGCTACAGTCCGATTATTGGTGCAGCTTTTAATTCTTTTAATGGATTTATAGGTGCTAGGAAAACAATGTTATTAATTGGTTAAATATCCATTTTCACTTGTTTGTTGACTTGTCCTTTTCAGAAGAAGTTTTTTACATACCAGGTATTCAGTAGAGAAAGAGTCATCTATTGAGGTACGTTTAATCACTGTTTAATAAATCGAATGTGGTTTTAATTTGTAGAAAAATAGTAAGCAAAAAACTGGATCATACAAATTTTTATGATTTATAGTTTTGAAATGTAGATATTATACATTTCGTCAACTTCATTTTGTAAACTTTTGTTACGATATTGTCTTGAAAGACTCAGTAATTACAACTTACAATTTTACCATCATGCAGTACCTTTTGAAATTATTTACTTAATGAATTTAGTTAAAGTGAATCTTTCCCCATGTATTTACATCCTGTACACATATTTCATTACAAACATATATAGTCTTCAAACACATAATTCAAGCCACAGATTGCACAATATGGTAATAAATTGTCATGTATTTGATATTGTTTACCTGTCCTGATGAAAAAATATTTTGTCTTAATATTTGAATTCTACATTTTGAAACCACATTCTAAATTTATGCAGTTTTTTTTGTGAAGATGTTATATAATCCCTCCCTGCTGATCCAATAGTCCTGTTTCACTAATGTATGC